>OY293410.1:52344269-52614535 GCA_958502065.1 Chrysolina americana | reverse complement strand
GGAAAACAACATATTCAAAAATGAAAGGTTTACAAAGTCAACTTTCCGACTCATTGTTTTTTTAAGGTTTTCATCCCCATTTCCACCCCCTTAGACGGCCTGAAAAACTCAGACACATCATTTTTCTAGTCAATTAGACCACAGGAAACAACATATTAAAAAATGAAAGGTGTATTTTCAAAGTCAACTTTCCGACTTATGGTTTTTTACGGTTTTCATCCCCATTTTCACCCCCTTAGACGGCCTGAAAAAACTCATATACATAATTTTTCTGGTCAATTCGACCACGAGAAACAACATATTCAAAAATAAAAGGTGTACAAAGTCAACTTTCTGAATTATGATTTTTTAAAGGTTTTCATCCCCATTTCCACCCCTTAGACGACCTAAAAAACTCAGACACATCATTTTTCTAGTCAATTCGACCACGGGAAACAACATATTTGAAAATGAAAGGTGTACAAAGTCAACTTTCCGAATTATGACTTTTTTAAGGATTTCATCCCTAGTTCCACCCCCTTAGACGGCCTGAACAACTCATACACATAATTTTTCCAGTCAATTCGACCACGGGAAACAACATATTTGAAATGAAAGGAGTACAAAGTCAACTTTCCGAATTACGGTTTTTTTAAGGTTTTCATTCCCATTTCCACCCCCTTAGACGGCCTGAAAAACTCAGACACATCATTTTTCTAGTCAATTAGACCACAGGAAACAACATATTAAAAAATGAAAGGTGTACTTTCAAAGTCAACTTTCCGACATATGGTTTTTTACGGTTTTCATCCCCATTTTCACCCCCTTAGACGGCCCTGAAAAACTCATATACATAATTTTTCTGGTCAATTCGACCACGAGAAACAACATATTCAAAAATAAAAGGTGTACAAAGTCAACTTTCTGAATTATGATTTTTTAAAGGTTTTCATCCCCATTTCCACCCCCTTAGACGACCTAAAAAACTCAGACACATCATTTTTCTAGTCAATTCGACCACGGGAAACAACATATTTGAAAATGAAAGGTGTACAAAGTCAACTTTCCGAATTATGACTTTTTTAAGGATTTCATCCCTAGTTCCACCCCCTTAGACGGCCTGAAAAACTCATACACATAATTTTTCCAGTCAATTCGACCACGGGAAACAACATATTTGAAAATGAAAGGAGTACAAGTCAACTTTCCGAATTACGGTTTTTTTAAGGTTTTCATTCCCATTTCCACCCCCTTAGACGGCCTGAAAAACTCAGACACATCATTTTTCTAGTCAATTCGACCACGGGAAACAACATATTTGAAAATGAAAGGTGTACAAAGTCAACTTTCCGAATTACGGTTTTTTTAAGGTTTTCATTCCCATTTCCACCCCCTTAGACGACCTAAAAACTCAGACATCATTTTTCTAGTCAATTCGACCACGGGAAACAACATATTTGAAAATGAAAGGTGTACAAAGTCAACTTTCCGAATTATGACTTTTTAAGGATTTCATCCCTAGTTCCACCCCCTTAGACGGCCTGAAAAACTCATACACATAATTTTTCCAGTCAATTCGACCACGGGAAACAACATATTTGACAATGAAAGGTGTACAAAGTCAACTTTCTGAATTATGATTTTTTTAAGGTTTTCATTCCCATTTCCACCCCTTAGACGACCTGAAAAACTCAGACACATCATTTTTCTAGTCAATTCGACCACGGGAAACAACATATTTGAAAATGAAAGGTGTACAAAGTCAACTTTCCGAATTATGATTTTTTTTTAAGGATTTCATCCCTAGTTCCACCCCCTTAGACGGCCTGAAAAACTCATACACATCATTTTTCCAGTCAATTCGACCACGGGAAACAACATATTTGAAAATGAAAGGCGTACAAAGTCAACTTTCCGAATTACGGTTTTTTCAAGGTTTTCATCCCCATTTCCACCCCCCTAAGACGGTCTGAAAAACTCAGACACATCATTTTTCTAGTCAGTTAGACCATAGGAAACAACATATTCAAAAATGAAAGGTGTACAAAGTCAACTTTCCGACTTATGGTTTTTTTAAGGTTTTCATCCCTATTTCCACCCCCTTAGACGGCCATAAAAACTCAGACACATAAGTTTTCTAGTCAATTCGACCACGAGAAACAATATATTCAAAAATAAAAGGTGTACAAAGTCAACTTTCCGAATTATGATTTTTTTAAGGTTTTCATCCCCATTTCCACCCCCTTAGACGGCCTGAAAAAAACTCATACACATCATTTTTCCAGTCAATTCGACCACGGGAAACAACATATTTGAAAATGAAAGGTGTACAAAGTCAACTTTCCGAATTACGGTTTTTTTTAAGGTTTTCATCCCCATTTCCACCCCCTAAGACGGCCTGAAAAACTCAGACACATCATTTTTCTAGTCAGTTAGACCATAGGAAACAACATATTCAAAAATGAAAGGTGTACAAAGTCAACTTTCCGACTTATGGTTTTTTTAATGTTTTCATCCCTATTTCCACCCCCTTAGACGGCCATAAAAACTCAGACACATAAGTTTTCTAGTCAATTCGACCACGAGAAACAATATATTCAAAAATAAAAGGTGTACAAAGTCAACTTTCCGAATTATGATTTTTTTAAGGTTTTCATCCCCATTTCCACCCCCTTAGACGACCTGAAAAACTCAGACACATCATTTTTCTAGTCAATTCGACCACGGGAAACAACATATTTGAAAATGAAAGGTGTACAAAGTCAACTTTCCGAATTATGATTTTTTTAAGGATTTCATCCCCATTTCCACCCCCTTAGACGGCCTGAAAAACTCAGACACAACATTTTTCCAGTCAATTCGACCACGGAAAACAACATATTCAAAAATGAAAGGTTTACAAAGTCAACTTTCCGACTCATTGTTTTTTTAAGGTTTTCATCCCCATTTCCACCCCCTTAGACGGCCTGAAAAACTCATATACATAATTTTTCTGGTCAATTCGACCACGAGAAACAACATATTCAAAAATAAAAGGTGTACAAAGTCAACTTTCTGAATTATGATTTTTTAAAGGTTTTCATCCCCATTTCCACCCCCTTAGACGACCTAAAAAACTCAGACACATCATTTTTCTAGTCAATTCGACCACGGGAAACAACATATTTGAAAATGAAAGGTGTACAAAGTCAACTTTCCGAATTATGACATTTTTAAGGATTTCATCCCTAGTTCCACCCCCTTAGACGGCCTGAAAAACTCATACACATAATTTTTCCAGTCAATTCGACCACGGGAAACAACATATTTGAAAATGAAAGGAGTACAAAGTCAACTTTCCGAATTACGGTTTTTTTAAGGTTTTCATCCCCATTTCCACCCCCTAAGACGGCCTGAAAAACTCACACATCATTTTTCTAGTCAGTTAGACCATAGGAAACAACATATTCAAAAATGAAAGGTGTACAAAGTCAACTTTCCGACTTATGGTTTGTGTAAGGTTTTCATCCCTATTTCCACCCCCTTAGACGGTCATAAAAACTCAGACACATAAGTTTTCTAGTCAATTCGACCACGAGAAACAATATATTCAAAAATAAAAGGTGTACAAAGTCAACTTTCCGAATTATGATTTTTTTAAGGTTTTCATCCCCATTTCCACCCCCTCAGACGGCCTGAAAAACTCAGACACATCATTTTTCTAGTCAGTTAGACCATAGGAAACAACATATTCAAAAATGAAAGGTGTACAAAGTCAACTTTCCGAATTATGATTTTTTTAAGGTTTTCATCCTCATTTCCACCCCCTTATACGGCCTGAAAAAAACTCATACACATCATTTTTCCAGTCAATTCGACCACGGAAAACAACATATTTGAAAATGAAAGGTGTACAAAGTCAACTTTCCGAATTACGGTTTTTTCTAAGGTTTTCATCCCCATTTCCACCCCCTAAGACGCCTGAAAAACTCAGACACATCATTTTTCTAGTCAGTTAGACCATAGGAATCAACATATTCAAAAATGAAAGGTGTACAAAGTCAACTTTCCGACTTATGGTTTTTTTAATGTTTTCATCCCTATTTCCACCCCCTTAGACGGCCATAAAAACTCAGACACATAAGTTTTCTAGTCAATTCGACCACGAGAAACAATATATTCAAAAATAAAAGGTGTACAAAGTCAACTTTACGAATTATGATTTTTTTAAAGGTTATCATCCCCATTTCCACCCCCTTAGACGGCCTGAAAAACTCATACACATCATTTTTCTAGTCAATTCGACCACGGGAAACAACATATTTGACAATGAAAGGTGTACAAAGTCAACTTTCCGAATTATGATTTTTTTAAGGTTTTCATCCCCATTTCCACCCCCTTAGACGACCTGAAAAACTCAGACACATCATTTTTCTAGTCAATTCGACCACGGGAAACAACATATTTGAAAATGAAAGGTGTACAAAGTCAACTTTCCGAATTATGATTTTTTTTAAGGATTTCATCCCTAGTTCCACCCCCTTAGACGGCCTGAAAAACTCATACACATCATTTTTCCAGTCAATTCGACCACGGGAAACAACATATTTGAAAATGAAAGGCGTACAAAGTCAACTTTCCGAATTACGGTTTTTTTAAGGTTTTCATCCCCATTTCCACCCCCTAAGACGGTCTGAAAAACTCAGACACATCATTTTTCTAGTCAGTTAGACCATAGGAAACAACATATTCAAAAATAAAAGGTGTACAAAGTCAACTTTCCGAATTATGATTTTTTTAAGGTTTTCATCCCCATTTCCACCCCCTTAGACGGCCTGAAAAAAACTCATACACATCATTTTTCCAGTCAATTCGACCACGGGAAACAACATATTTGAAAATGAAAGGTGTACAAAGTCAACTTTCCGAATTACGGTTTTTTTTAAGGTTTTCATCCCCATTTCCACCCCCTAAGACGGCCTGAAAAACTCAGACACATCATTTTTCTAGTCAGTTAGACCATAGGAAACAACATATTCAAAAATGAAAGGTGTACAAAGTCAACTTTCCGACTTATGGTTTTTTTAATGTTTTCATCCCTATTTCCACCCCCTTAGACGGCCATAAAAACTCAGACACATAAGTTTTCTAGTCAATTCGACCACGAGAAACAACATATTTGACAATGAAAGGTGTACAAAGTCAACTTTCCGAATTATGATTTTTTTAAGGTTTTCATCCCCATTTCCACCCCCTTAGACGACCTGAAAAACTCAGACACATCATTTTTCTAGTCAATTCGACCACGGGAAACAACATATTTGACAATGAAAGGTGTACAAAGTCAACTTTCCGAATTATGATTTTTTTAAGGTTTTCATCCCCATTTCCACCCCCTTAGACGACCTGAAAAACTCAGACACATCATTTTTCTAGTCAATTCGACCACGGGAAACAACATATTTGAAAATGAAAGGTGTACAAAGTCAACTTTCCGAATTATGATTTTTTTTAAGGATTTCATCCCTAGTTCCACCCCCTTAGACGGCCTGAAAAACTCATACACATCATTTTTCCAGTCAATTCGACCACGGGAAACAACATATTTGAAAATGAAAGGTTTACAAAGTCAACTTTCCGACTCATTGTTTTTTTAAGGTTTTCATCCCCATTTCCACCCCCTTAGACGGCCTGAAAAACTCATATACATAATTTTTCTGGTCAATTCGACCACGAGAAACAACATATTCAAAAATAAAAGGTGTACAAAGTCAACTTTCTGAATTATGATTTTTTAAAGGTTTTCATCCCCATTTCCACCCCCTTAGACGACCTAAAAAACTCAGACACATCATTTTTCTAGTCAATTCGACCACGGGAAACAACATATTTGAAAATGAAAGGTGTACAAAGTCAACTTTCCGAATTATGACATTTTTAAGGATTTCATCCCTAGTTCCACCCCCTTAGACGGCCTGAAAAACTCATACACATAATTTTTCCAGTCAATTCGACCACGGGAAACAACATATTTGAAAATGAAAGGAGTACAAAGTCAACTTTCCGAATTACGGTTTTTTTAAGGTTTTCATCCCCATTTCCACCCCCTAAGACGGCCTGAAAAACTCACACATCATTTTTCTAGTCAGTTAGACCATAGGAAACAACATATTCAAAAATGAAAGGTGTACAAAGTCAACTTTCCGACTTATGGTTTGTGTAAGGTTTTCATCCCTATTTCCACCCCCTTAGACGGTCATAAAAACTCAGACACATAAGTTTTCTAGTCAATTCGACCACGAGAAACAATATATTCAAAAATAAAAGGTGTACAAAGTCAACTTTCCGAATTATGATTTTTTTAAGGTTTTCATCCCCATTTCCACCCCCTCAGACGGCCTGAAAAACTCAGACACATCATTTTTCTAGTCAGTTAGACCATAGGAAACAACATATTCAAAAATGAAAGGTGTACAAAGTCAACTTTCCGAATTATGATTTTTTTAAGGTTTTCATCCTCATTTCCACCCCCTTAGACGGCCTGAAAAAAACTCATACACATCATTTTTCCAGTCAATTCGACCACGGAAAACAACATATTTGAAAATGAAAGGTGTACAAAGTCAACTTTCCGAATTACGGTTTTTTCTAAGGTTTTCATCCCCATTTCCACCCCCTAAGACGCCTGAAAAACTCAGACACATCATTTTTCTAGTCAGTTAGACCATAGGAATCAACATATTCAAAAATGAAAGGTGTACAAAGTCAACTTTCCGACTTATGGTTTTTTTAATGTTTTCATCCCTATTTCCACCCCCTTAGACGGCCATAAAAACTCAGACACATAAGTTTTCTAGTCAATTCGACCACGAGAAACAATATATTCAAAAATAAAAGGTGTACAAAGTCAACTTTACGAATTATGATTTTTTTAAAGGTTATCATCCCCATTTCCACCCCCTTAGACGGCCTGAAAAACTCATACACATCATTTTTCTAGTCAATTCGACCACGGGAAACAACATATTTGACAATGAAAGGTGTACAAAGTCAACTTTCCGAATTATGATTTTTTTAAGGTTTTCATCCCCATTTCCACCCCCTTAGACGACCTGAAAAACTCAGACACATCATTTTTCTAGTCAATTCGACCACGGGAAACAACATATTTGAAAATGAAAGGTGTACAAAGTCAACTTTCCGAATTATGATTTTTTTTAAGGATTTCATCCCTAGTTCCACCCCCTTAGACGGCCTGAAAAACTCATACACATCATTTTTCCAGTCAATTCGACCACGGGAAACAACATATTTGAAAATGAAAGGCGTACAAAGTCAACTTTCCGAATTACGGTTTTTTTAAGGTTTTCATCCCCATTTCCACCCCCTAAGACGGTCTGAAAAACTCAGACACATCATTTTTCTAGTCAGTTAGACCATAGGAAACAACATATTCAAAAATAAAAGGTGTACAAAGTCAACTTTCCGAATTATGATTTTTTTAAGGTTTTCATCCCCATTTCCACCCCCTTAGACGGCCTGAAAAAAACTCATACACATCATTTTTCCAGTCAATTCGACCACGGGAAACAACATATTTGAAAATGAAAGGTGTACAAAGTCAACTTTCCGAATTACGGTTTTTTTTAAGGTTTTCATCCCCATTTCCACCCCCTAAGACGGCCTGAAAAACTCAGACACATCATTTTTCTAGTCAGTTAGACCATAGGAAACAACATATTCAAAAATGAAAGGTGTACAAAGTCAACTTTCCGACTTATGGTTTTTTTAATGTTTTCATCCCTATTTCCACCCCCTTAGACGGCCATAAAAACTCAGACACATAAGTTTTCTAGTCAATTCGACCACGAGAAACAACATATTTGACAATGAAAGGTGTACAAAGTCAACTTTCCGAATTATGATTTTTTTAAGGTTTTCATCCCCATTTCCACCCCCTTAGACGACCTGAAAAACTCAGACACATCATTTTTCTAGTCAATTCGACCACGGGAAACAACATATTTGACAATGAAAGGTGTACAAAGTCAACTTTCCGAATTATGATTTTTTTAAGGTTTTCATCCCCATTTCCACCCCCTTAGACGACCTGAAAAACTCAGACACATCATTTTTCTAGTCAATTCGACCACGGGAAACAACATATTTGAAAATGAAAGGTGTACAAAGTCAACTTTCCGAATTATGATTTTTTTTAAGGATTTCATCCCTAGTTCCACCCCCTTAGACGGCCTGAAAAACTCATACACATCATTTTTCCAGTCAATTCGACCACGGGAAACAACATATTTGAAAATGAAAGGCGTACAAAGTCAACTTTCCGAATTACGATTTTTTTAAGGTTTTCATCCCCATTTCCACCCCCTAAGACGGTCTGAAAAACTCAGACACATCATTTTTCTAGTCAGTTAGACCATAGGAAACAACATATTCAAAAATGAAAGGTGTACAAAGTCAACTTTCCGACTTATGGTTTGTGTAAGGTTTTCATCCCTATTTCCACCCCCTTAGACGGCCATAAAAACTCAGACACATAAGTTCTCTAGTCAATTCGACCACGAGAAACAATATATTCAAAAATAAAAGGTGTACAAAGTCAACTTTCCGAATTATGATTTTTTTAAGGTTTTCATCCCCATTTCCACCCCCTTAGACGGCCTGAAAAAAACTCATACACATCATTTTTCCAGTCAATTCGACCACGGGAAACAACATATTTGAAAATGAAAGGTGTACAAAGTCAACTTTCCGAATTACGGTTTTTTTTAAGGTTTTCATCCCCATTTCCACCCCCTAAGACGGCCTGAAAAACTCAGACACATCATTTTTCTAGTCAGTTAGACCATAGGAAACAACATATTCAAAAATGAAAGGTGTACAAAGTCAACTTTCCGACTTATGGTTTTTTAATGTTTTCATCCCTATTTCCACCCCCTTAGACGGCCATAAAAACTCAGACACATAAGTTTTATAGTCAATTCGACCACGAGAAACAATATATTCAAAAATAAAAGGTGTACAAAGTCAACTTTACGAATTATGATTATTTTAAAGGTTATCATCCCCATTTCCACCCCCTAAGACGGTCTGAAAAACTCAGACACATCATTTTTCTAGTCAGTTAGACCATAGGAAACAACATATTCAAAAATGAAAGGTGTACAAAGTCAACTTTCCGACTTATGGTTTTTTTAAGGTTTTCATCCCTATTTCCACCCCCTTAGACGGCCATAAAAACTCAGACACATAAGTTTTCTAGTCAATTCGACCACGAGAAACAATAAATTCAAAAATAAAAGGTGTACAAAGTCAACTTTCCGAATTATGATTTTTTTAAGGTTTTCATCCTCATTTCCACCACCTTAGACGGCCTGAAAAAAACTCATACACATCATTTTTCCAGTCAATTCGACCACGGGAAACAACATATTTGAAAATGAAAGGTGTACAAAGTCAACTTTCCGAATTACGGTTTTTTTTAAGGTTTTCATCCCCATTTCCACCCCTAAGACGGCCTGAAAAACTCAGACACATCATTTTTCTAGTCAGTTAGACCATAGGAATCAACATATTCAAAAATGAAAGGTGTACAAAGTCAACTTTCCGACTTATGGTTTTTTTAATGTTTTCATCCCTATTTCCACCCCCTTAGACGGCCATAAAAACTCAGACACATAAGTTTTCTAGTCAATTCGACCACGAGAAAAAATATATTCAAAAATAAAAGGTGTACAAAGTCAACTTTACGAATTATGATTTTTTTAAAGGTTATCATCCCCATTTCCACCCCCTTAGACGGCCTGAAAAACTCATACACATCATTTTTCTAGTCAATTCGACCACGGGAAACAACATATTTGAAAATGAAAGGTGTACAAAGTCAACTTTCCGAATTATGATTTTTTTAAGGATTTCATCCCCATTTCCACCCCCTTAGACGGCCTGAAAAACTCAGACACATCATTTTTCCAGTCAATTCGACCACGGAAAACAACATATTCAAAAATGAAAGGTTTACAAAGTCAACTTTCCGACTCATTGTTTTTTTAAGGTTTTCATCCCCATTTCCACCCCCTTAGACGGCCTGAAAAACTCAGACACATCATTTTTCTAGTCAATTAGACCACAGGAAACAACATATTAAAAAATGAAAGGTGTACTTTCAAAGTCAACTTTCCGACTTATGGTTTTTTACGGTTTTCATCCCCATTTTCACCCCCTTAGACGGCCTGAAAAACTCATATACATAATTTTTCTGGTCAATTCGACCACGAGAAACAACATATTCAAAAATAAAAGGTGTACAAAGTCAACTTTCTGAATTATGATTTTTTTTAAGGATTTCATCCCTAGTTCCACCCCCTTAGACGGCCTGAAAAACTCATACACATCATTTTTCCAGTCAATTCGACCACGGGAAACAACATATTTGAAAATGAAAGGCGTACAAAGTCAACTTTCCGAATTACGGTTTTTTTAAGGTTTTCATCCCCATTTCCACCCCCTAAGACGGTCTGAAAAACTCAGGCACATCATTTTTCTAGTCAGTTAGACCATAGGAAACAACATATTCAAAAATGAAAGGTGTACAAAGTCAACTTTCCGACTTATGGTTTGTGTAAGGTTTTCATCCCTATTTCCACCCCCTTAGACGGCCATAAAAACTCAGACACATAAGTTTTCTAGTCAATTCGACCACGAGAAACAATATATTCAAAAATAAAAGGTGTACAAAGTCAACTTTCCGAATTATGATTTTTTTAAGGTTTTCATCCCCATTTCCACCCCCTTAGACGGCCTGAAAAAAACTCATACACATCATTTTTCCAGTCAATTCGACCACGGGAAACAACATATATGAAAATGAAAGGTGTACAAAGTCAACTTTCCGAATTACGGTTTTTTTTAAGGTTTTCATCCCCATTTCCACCCCCTAAGACGGCCTGAAAAACTCAGACACATCATTTTTCTAGTCAATTCGACCACGGGAAACAACATATTTGAAAATGAAAGGTGTACAAAGTCAACTTTCCGAATTATGACTTTTTTAAGGATTTCATCCCTAGTTCCACCCCCTTAGACGGCCTGAAAAACTCATACACATAATTTTTCCAGTCAATTCGACCACGGGAAACAACATATTTGAAAATGAAAGGAGTACAAAGTCAACTTTCCGAATTACGGTTTTTTTAAGGTTTTCATTCCCATTTCCACCCCCTTAGACGGCCTGAAAAACTCATACACATCATTTTTCTAGTCAATTCGACCACGGGAAACAACATATTTGACAATGAAAGGTGTACAAAGTCAACTTTCCGAATTATGATTTTTTTAAGGTTTTCATCCCCATTTCCACCCCCTTAGACGACCTGAAAAACTCAGACACATCATTTTTCTAGTCAATTCGACCACGGGAAACAACATATTTGAAAATGAAAGGTGTACAAAGTCAACTTTCCAAATTATGATTTTTTTTAAGGATTTCATCCCTAGTTCCACCCCCTTAGACGGCCTGAAAAAAACTCATACACATCATTTTTCCAGTCAATTCGACCACGGGAAACAACATATTCAAAAATGAAAGGTGTACAAAGTCAACTTTCCGACTTATGGTTTTTTTAATGTTTTCATCCCTATTTCCACCCCCTTAGACGGCCATAAAAACTCAGACACATAAGTTTTCTAGTCAATTCGACCACGAGAAACAATATATTCAAAAATAAAAGGTGTACAAAGTCAACTTTCCGAATTATGATTTTTTTAAGGTTTTCATCCCCATTTCCACCCCCTTAGACGGCCTGAAAAAAACTCATACACATCATTTTTCCAGTCAATTCGACCACGGGAAACAACATATTTGAAAATGAAAGGTGTACAAAGTCAACTTTACGAATTACGGTTTTTTTTAAGGTTTTCATCCCCATTTCCACCCCCTAAGACGGCCTGAAAAACTCAGACACATCATTTTTCTAGTCAGTTAGACCATAGGAAACAACATATTCTAAAATTAAAGGTGTACAAAGTCAACTTTCCGAATTACGGTTTTTTTTAAGGTTTTCATCCCCATTTCCACCCCCTAAGACGGTCTGAAAAACTCAGACACATCATTTTTCTAGTCAGTTAGACCATAGGAAACAACATATTCAAAAATGAAAGGTGTACAAAGTCAACTTTCCGACTTATGGTTTGTGTAAGGTTTTCATCCCTATTTCCACCCCCTTAGACGGCCATAAAAACTCAGACACATAAGTTTTCTAGTCAATTCGACCACGAGAAACAATATATTCAAAAATAAAAGGTGTACAAAGTCAACTTTCCGAATTATGATTATTTTAAGGTTTTCATCCCCATTTCCACCCCCTTAGACGGCCTGAAAAAAACTCATACACATCATTTTTCCAGTCAATTCGACCACGGGAAACAACATATTCAAAAATGAAAGGTGTACAAAGTCAACTTTCCGACTTATGGTTTTTTTAATGTTTTCATCCCTATTTCCACCCCCTTAGACGGCCATAAAAACTCAGACACATAAGTTTTCTAGTCAATTCGACCACGAGAAACAATATATTCAAAAATAAAAGGTGTACAAAGTCAACTTTCCGAATTATGATTTTTTTAAGGTTTTCATCCCCATTTCCACCCCCTTAGACGGCCTGAAAAAAACTCATACACATCATTTTTCCAGTCAATTCGACCACGGGAAACAACATATTTGAAAATGAAAGGTGTACAAAGTCAACTTTACGAATTACGGTTTTTTTTAAGGTTTTCATCCCCATTTCCACCCCCTAAGACGGCCTGAAAAACTCAGACACATCATTTTTCTAGTCAGTTAGACCATAGGAAACAACATATTCAAAAATGAAAGGTGTACAAAGTCAACTTTCCGACTTATGGTTTTTTTAAGGTTTTCATCCCTATTTCCACCCCCTTAGACGGCCATAAAAACTCAGACACATAAGTTTTCTAGTCAATTCGACCACGAGAAACAATATATTCAAAAATAAAAGGTGTACAAAGTCAACTTTCCGAATTATGATTTTTTTAAGGTTTTCATCCTCATTTCCACCCCCTTAGACGGCCTGAAAAAAACTCATACACATCATTTTTCCAGTCAATTCGACCACGGGAAACAACATATTTGAAAATAAAAGGTGTACAAAGTCAACTTTCCGAATTACGGTTTTTTTTAAGGTTTTCATCCCCATTTCCACCCCTAAGACGGCCTGAAAAACTCAGACACATCATTTTTCTAGTCAGTTAGACCATAGGAATCAACATATTCAAAAATGAAAGGTGTACAAAGTCAACTTTCCGACTTATGGTTTTTTTAATGTTTTCATCCCTATTTCCACCCCCTTAGACGGCCATAAAAACTCAGACACATAAGTTTTCTAGTCAATTCGACCACGAGAAAAAATATATTCAAAAATAAAAGGTGTACAAAGTCAACTTTACGAATTATGATTTTTTTAAAGGTTATCATCCCCATTTCCACCCCCTTAGACGGCCTGAAAAACTCATACACATCATTTTTCTAGTCAATTCGACCACGGGAAACAACATATTTGAAAATGAAAGGTGTACAAAGTCAACTTTCCGAATTATGATTTTTTTAAGGATTTCATCCCCATTTCCACCCCCTTAGACGGCCTGAAAAACTCAGACACATCATTTTTCCAGTCAATTCGACCACGGAAAACAACATATTCAAAAATGAAAGGTTTACAAAGTCAACTTTCCGACTCATTGTTTTTTTAAGGTTTTCATCCCCATTTCCACCCCCTTAGACGGCCTGAAAAACTCAGACACATCATTTTTCTAGTCAATTAGACCACAGGAAACAACATATTAAAAAATGAAAGGTGTACTTTCAAAGTCAACTTTCCGACTTATGGTTTTTTACGGTTTTCATCCCCATTTTCACCCCCTTAGACGGCCTGAAAAACTCATATACATAATTTTTCTGGTCAATTCGACCACGAGAAACAACATATTCAAAAATAAAAGGTGTACAAAGTCAACTTTCTGAATTATGATTTTTTTTAAGGATTTCATCCCTAGTTCCACCCCCTTAGACGGCCTGAAAAACTCATACACATCATTTTTCCAGTCAATTCGACCACGGGAAACAACATATTTGAAAATGAAAGGCGTACAAAGTCAACTTTCCGAATTACGGTTATTTTAAGGTTTTCATCCCCATTTCCACCCCCTAAGACGGTCTGAAAAACTCAGGCACATCATTTTTCTAGTCAGTTAGACCATAGGAAACAACATATTCAAAAATGAAAGGTGTACAAAGTCAACTTTCCGACTTATGGTTTGTGTAAGGTTTTCATCCCTATTTCCACCCCCTTAGACGGCCATAAAAACTCAGACACATAAGTTTTCTAGTCAATTCGACCACGAGAAACAATATATTCAAAAATAAAAGGTGTACAAAGTCAACTTTCCGAATTATGATTTTTTTAAGGTTTTCATCCCCATTTCCATCCCCTTAGACGGCCTGAAAAAAACTCATACACATCATTTTTCCAGTCAATTCGACCACGGGAAACAACATATTTGAAAATGAAAGGTGAACAAAGTCAACTTTCCGAATTACGGTTTTTTTTAAGGTTTTCATCCCCATTTCCACCCCCTAAGACGGCCTGAAAAACTCAGACACATCATTTTTCTAGTCAGTTAGACCATAGGAAACAACATACTCAAAAATGAAAGGTGTACAAAGTCAACTTTCCGACTTATGGTTTTTTTAATGTTTTCATCCCTATTTCCACCCCCTTAGACGGCCATAAAAACTCAGACACATAAGTTTTCTAGTCAATTCGACCACGAGAAACAATATATTCAAAAATAAAAGGTGTACAAAGTCAACTTTACGAATTATGATTATTTTAAAGGTTATCATCCCCATTTCCACCCCCTAAGACGGTCTGAAAAACTCAGACACATCATTTTTCTAGTCAGTTAGACCATAGGAAACAACATATTCAAAAATGAAAGGTGTACAAAGTCAACTTTCCGACTTATGGTTTTTTTAAGGTTTTCATCCCTATTTCCACCCCCTTAGACGGCCATAAAAACTCAGACACATAAGTTTTCTAGTCAATTCGACCACGAGAAACAATATATTCAAAAATAAAAGGTGTACAAAGTCAACTTTCCGAATTATGATTTTTTTAAGGTTTTCATCCTCATTTCCACCCCCTTAGACGGCCTGAAAAAAACTCATACACATCATTTTTCCAGTCAATTCGACCACGGGAAACAACTTTCCGAATTATGACTTTTTTAAGGATTTCATCCCTAGTTCCACCCCCTTAGACGGCCTGAAAAACTCATACACATAATTTTTCCAGTCAATTCGACCACGGGAAACAACATATTTGAAAATGAAAGGAGTACAAAGTCAACTTTCCGAATTACGGTTTTTTTAAGGTTTTCATCCCCATTTCCACCCCCTAATACGGCCTGAAAAACTCACACATCATTTTTCTAGTCAGTTAGACCATAGGAAACAACATATTCAAAAATGAAAGGTGTACAAAGTCAACTTTCCGACTTATGGTTTTTTTAAGGTTTTCATCCCTATTTCCACCCCCTTAGACGGCCATAAAAACTCAGACACATAAGTTTTCTAGTCAATTCGACCACGAGAAACAATATATTCAAAAATAAAAGGTGTACAAAGTCAACTTTCCGAATTATGATTTTTTTAAGGTTTTCATCCCCATTTCCACCCCCTTAGACGGCCTGAAAAACTCAGACACATCATTTTTCTAGTCAATTCGACCACGGGAAACAACATATTTGAAAATGAAAGGTGTACAAAGTCAACTTTCCGAATTATGATTTTTTTTAAGGATTTCATCCCTAGTTCCACCCCCTTAGACGGCCTGAAAAACTCATACACATCATTTTTCCAGTCAATTCGACCACGGGAAACAACATATTTGAAAATGAAAGGCGTACAAAGTCAACTTTACGAATTATGATTTTTTTAAAGGTTATCATCCCCATTTCCACCCCCTTAGACGACCTGAAAAACTCAGACACATCATTTTTCTAGTCAATTCGACCACGGGAAACAACATATTTGACAATGAAAGGTGTACAAAGTCAACTTTCCGAATTATGATTTTTTTAAGGTTTTCATCCCCATTTCCACCCCCTTAGACGACCTGAAAAACTCAGACACATCATTTTTCTAGTCAATTCGACCACGGAAAACAACATATTTGAAAATGAAAGGTGTACAAAGTCAACTTTCCGAATTATGATTTTTTTTTTGGATTTCATCCCTAGTTCCACCCCCTTAGACGGCCTGAAAAACTCATACACATCATTTTTCCAGTCAATTCGACCACAGGAAACAACATATTAAAAAATGAAAGGTGTACAAAGTCAACTTTCCGACTTATGGTTTTTATAAGGTTTTCATCCCCATTTCCACCCCCTTAGACGGCCTGAAAAACTCAGACATATCATTTTTCTAGTCAATTCGACCACACAAGACAAGGTATTCAAAAATGGAAGGTGTACAAAGTCAACTTTTCGAATTATAATTTTCTACAAGTTTTCCACCCTATTTCCACCCCTTGAGACTGTTTGGAAAACTGAGGCACCATGTTTCTTACTGAATTGACCATGGGGAAAAGCATATTCAAAGATTAGAGGTAAACTAAGTCTCCAGTACGGAAATAAAAAAAAATCGATATTTTTTCTCAGTGTATCTTGTGGATGTGGATAACTTCACACCCGTCCGCATAGTTAATTAGTTTTATAACTCTTACGAAGTTGGGGAGGTCGTTCAGGAAAATTATAAAGATAAGGGGACCGAGAATACTCCCTTGAGGAACCCCCATGTTGTAATATAATTCTTCAGAGAATATGTTTGTATTATTATCTTTGAGTTTAACTTTTTGTTGCCTGTTGCTTAGAAATGATTCTATCCATGTGTATGGTTTCCCACGGATACCATAATTTTGTAGTTTTGCTAAGACGAGATCATGATTTAGGCAATCAAAAGCCTTAGACAAATCTAGGAAAATTCCACATACAATATTCCCGTTTTCTATTGAGTTCAGTATAGTTGTAAAATCAAAAATAGCTGTTTCGGTACTTTTTTGTTTGATAAAGCCATGTTGAAAATCAGAGAAATGATTCATGTTTGAGAAAAATGTTAGAAGACAATTATAATAAATTTTCTCGAAAACTTTAGAAAATGACGTGAGCTGGCTGATAGGACAATAGTTTTCTAGCAAATTACTATCGCCTTTTTTGAATATGGGTATTACTAAGGCACTTTTTAGAGTCAGGATATTTTCCTTCAGTGAGAGAACAGTTCAAAATATGGCAGAGAGGGTCAACAAGGTAGAGTATACATTTTTTCAGAAGGAATAGTGGTACCTCGTCGTTTCCAGAGCTTCTTTTGTTTTTCATGTTCCTGGCAATATCAAATATTTCTTGTTGAGTAACAGGCTCTAAAAACATTGAGTTTACATTGCTTGTTTTAACACTGTTTACTAGGTTTTCGAATACACCTTCATTCTCTAGGATAGTTTTAATATTGTTAATGAAGAATTCATTCAATTCATTTGCTATTATTAGTTTACTATGGGGGATATCATTTTATTTTTATTATTATTTTTGGAAGTAAGTTCACCAACAATGGCCCAAGTGGTTTTGTTTCTGTTACTAGATGTTAAAATTCGATCTTTCAGCTGTTCACTTTTGTTTTTTAAACATATCATTGTATAACGATTTTTGAGTTTTATAAATTGTTTTGTATTCCGGGTCCAAGTCTGTTAACTGTCTGTAAAAGTCCAAATTTTGTCGTGTTTTTTCAATTTCTTTTGAACAGTTCCAAACTCTCTTCTTGTTATTTTTATAGAAAAAGTATTCCATTTGGAATCAATTGTAGCCGTTTCATATATAGCACCCCATTCTTCCCTGCTTAGATCCTCCAGAAAAATTTGAATGCTTTCATCTGAAAATGATCTTTTATATGTATATGTAGGTATCTTGAGTAGTAAAGGAGTTTTGGATTGTTATTATTTGAGCGTTGTGATCTGAGATGTGAAATTCTTTGCCGAAAAGGCTAAGGAATTATCAACAAATATGTTGTTCAAACATGACGTTGAGAGGTTTGTTATTCTGGTACCAAGAGTTCTTGCTTGTATCAAATTGAATGATTCGAGTAAATTTAAAATATCAGTTCTATGCCTTGAGTTTTCAAAATGTTAACGTTAAAGTCACCAATCAGGATAATTTTTTTGTTTTCCTGATGATTCATTTGGCAGATTTTTTCAAGAATTCTAATAGCTGTATCGTAATCCCCACTTGGAGGTCTATAAATACAGACAATAAAAAATGTATTACAATCAATTGTACATTCACAGCATGACACTTCAATTACGGGACTCACTGATAGGTTTTCAATATCTTTTCTTCTTGTACATGATAGATCACTTTTCGCGTATATAGCTGAACCACCGTGTTGACCGGCAGATCTGCAGAAATGCGATATGAGTTCGTATCCTCTCAGACCTGTTTTATTAATTTGATCACTACACATCCAATGCTCAGTAAGACATGCAATATTTATTTTGTTGTCCTCTAGTAGAATTTCCATTTGGTTTAGGCAGTTGTTCAATGAACGTACGTTTTGGTGAATAATGTTCACCGAGTTCTTTTTCATCCTAAGAATGGGTTCCTTTGTTCTGGTTTCTTCTTGTATAGAAGTTATTTTGTTGTGAAATTCCCCGGTTTTGGTCAATACCAATATATTAGCGGTGTCTGTCATATTGCCTATTTGCATAATTGTATCTATAACTCCTTTACTTCGTTCCTGGGTGTGTATAAAAAATTGTTTGGTCCCTTATGGTCTTCATCTGACTGTTGAGATTGATTTGAATTGCCTAGAAAGTGTTGTCCCAGTCTGAAATTGAAGCGACTGTATACCACCTTCTTTGGCCAAAAACTATTATCATAAACTTTTTCTCTGAGATGAGGCTCTACTCAGATCATAAAGGATTGATTGTCCCTTCTGGAACTTCTGGTTGGTAGTTTTTTTAAACTAATGCTTGCAGAGTTGGTGCGATTTCTTATGTATATTTCTGTTTTCTTCATTAATTGTGTCTGGAATTCTAGTTAGGAACAGCCATATTTTCTTTTCATTATTATCCCTTCCATTGAACTGATTATCTCCATTTCCACTTCCTTCCATTACTCTTCTCTTACGTCTGGTTACTTTTGTGAAACTTCCCTCTTTATCATCCATGTCAGGATTTGCTAGGTTGATGATATCTTCCATTTTTTGTTGAGTTTTGACCAAGAGAGTATTTGCGGAAATTTGGTTATCAGTACTTTCCGAACCCCTGTGTGTTTTGATCATTTGTGGTGTTGGTGCTAGGTTGATGTTATCTTCCATTTTTTGTTGGGTTTTGACCATGAGAGTATTTGCGGAAATTTGGTTATCAGTACTTTCCAAACCCCTGTGTGTTTTGATCATTTGTGGTGTTGGTGCACTGCCACTTGGATCACCCTGTATATGTGGACGACCTTCTGGGATTTGGTCGTTTCTAGAGTGATAAAATGAGTAATAATTTTTATTTTTTGTTTGGTTTTCCTGCTGGTTGTAAACATGAGGGTTTTTATTTCCGATCTTTGTCTTATCAGCTTGGTTTTTTGTAAGTTCTTTACCTTCAAGGAGCCTTTTAAGGCATTCATTTTCAACTAGCAATTTTTCCATCCTTAGATTTATTTCTGAATTGGAATCCCTAGCCACAGTTACTTTGTCATCCGATTCCTTCTGACCACCAATTAAGGGAGTATTTGTATTGTTCTCTTCTTCAACCAGTTTGTTTTCACAGCAAACTACACGTGTTGCACAACTTTTGTGGTACACTTTGTCACATACTATAAATTTTATTTTTTTAAAAACATTTTTCTTACAATAACTGCAGAGATCTTTACTCGCGTCTGTACTTTCGGCCATCTTGGAAATATACCCGAGAAGTAGTCAGAGAAGTTGTTTACTGTCGGACACATGCCATACATACTATACAAAGTTATAGTCACTTCCTAAAGGATTGTTATCGACTGTTTTACAGTCACTTAGAAATTATTTGCTCCTTGAAACAAGTATATCACATATACCATTTCGTATCCGAAATGTCTTTCTGGGGTGCTCTCTAATCTGTCACCGAGGTGGATCCTGTGAGCAATTGCAGTATTCCTATTCTTGCAGTAGTTGGCTCTCCTTTGAATCAGGCGAAGTCCTGTTGTTTGTTTCAGAGAGCTCTTGCAAAATTGTTCCTTCAAAGTAAGGATCTTTGCAAGGAAGTTTGCACAAAAAAATCTCCAGGTATAGATAATGTACCAGGAAACGTCATGAAGTCTGTTGGTGATATTCTAACATACCCTCCAAGTGACTTGATAAATAGAAGCTTCTGTGGAGGGAAATATCCTGAACAGTTGAAGTGCTCAAGAGTTGTTCCACTATACAAACGTAAGGGGAATAGAAAGGAAGCCAAAAACTATAGAGCAGTTGCGATTCAGAGCCTTATTGGTAAAATAAATGAACACTCCTATAATATAAGGCTTAGCAATTATCCTGAGAAACTTGATATTCTAGACAGCTCACAGCATGGGTTTAGAGCTAAGAAGTCCACAATGACAGCATTGGACGAAGCTATAACTCAAATCTATGAAGCACTAAACAACAAAGAAAATATGGGATTTTTTTTTATATGAGCCGAGCTTTCGACACGGTCTACCACAATCTGTTAGAAGCTAAACTTCATCGGATAGGACTCAGAGGGTCATGTTTGGAATGGGCAATCTCATACCTTGCAGTTAGAAAGCAGCAGGTTGAGGTCTACGGTATTAGATCGGAACCTATCAAAATACGGACAGGCACACCACAAGGATCATGCCTGCCACATACATTATTATTTAATATTTTTAAAACTGATCTACCCAAAGAATTGAGTAAAACAGGCTATCCAATAATTTATGCGGATGATACTTATTTAATCGCCGCAGGACAATCTAAGAGAGAAACCCAAAATAAATCCAATGAATCGATTATAAATATATCGCAATGGTGTAGTAATAATAAAATATCTTTAAATGTAGACAAGTCAATAGCTCTCCAATTTAGTACGAAAAACGCAACCATAAACGAAATTATGCTACTTAAAACTGAAGAAAAATCCCTGGAAAACACAGCGTGTACAAAATTTTTAGGAGTTCATCTAGATCAAAAACTCGCATGGAATGAGCATGTTGATCATACAGCTTACTTACGGAACACAGTATCAACATAAGTGCTCAAATTACTATACTTCGGCGGCCTCATAAAGTCATGCCTTTCATAAAGTCTAGTTTACTGGGGAAAAACCCACAACTCCGGCCAATTATTTGTTACCCAAAAAAAATTATAAGATGCATGCTGAACTTGCCAACTAAAGAATCATGTAGGTAAAAGCCATTTTGCCGAACTGGGTATTATGTCGTTACCAATTTACCCATTGATTGTTTACATCATCAATAAACAGAACACTTTAAAGACGACAAAGGAGGTTCACAGTCATAATACACAACAGAAGGACGAAATCAATTTAGATTTCTCCAGATTATTAATTGGGCAGGGAAACCCCAAGTACATGGGAACCAAGTGTAAGATTTGTGCAATGAAGGAGTTCAGAGAATGTCAAACAAAATTGTTCAAAAAAAACTCAAGAGGTTTTTGGTACAAAGATGCTATTACTCACTGCAGGAATTTCTTGAGGATAATGCTGACTGAGATCACTTTTTGTTACATAACCTACATCATTTTATATTAGCTCTTATACCGCTACATAATGAGACTATTTTAAGTGGTATACAGACTATTTTAATTAACAAATGACACATAATCTGAAAAGTGCATATGTAAGTCTGTATTTTATCGTATTTTATTGCATTTTTACCGTATTTTATAGAATTTAGTTCATTTTAATGTATTACCATTTTAACATGAAACCAAGTTCATATTCTATCAGAAAGCGAACCAGCTGATAATGTTTGTGACGTTTCCCATAATGTATAGTACTTGACTGTACATTAAGTGGAAAATAAAATTATTATTATATTATTATTATATGACTGGACCTCTGGAGTTGACGGTTCAAACCTAAAGCGTTCGGCCCAGGGATGCGACTAATGGAGGGTTAATACACTCAATGTACATTTTCCTAATGAAATTTCTCGAATCATTGAGGAAACCAAATCCAAAATCCCAACTTGATAATTATGTTTGGAAAAAAAATCTCAACTCCAATTTAGAATTTCACTCGAAATAATTTTGATAGTCTACAATTATAGTAACATACCTACATGCTGATGATGACCTGCCACCAATATTCTTTCAGGAACATTCATACCCAAATCTTCTCTTGTCCATATTAGATTTTCACCATGTTGGTCGGTACCAAAGCTAATTTTGTCTGGAACTTTCATTTTTTTATTTATTTCTACTTTGAAATTAGCATCGGTGACAAAGGCATCTTCAGTATAATGTGAATAATTTGAATTCAATGACATTTTGAAGAAAAGAAAAACCGACTGCCGGTGCTGACTTCCAAACAAAGAAGATTCGCGGTCGCCAATGGCACCAGGGGGCGCTTCAAAACTCCGGGAAAACAAAGCAAACGTCACATCAGTCACGTGACAGTTGATGACTTTTAAATGGTTTGTTGATATTTGATATTTATTTATTTTATTTTTATGAATACTTTAGCTTTCAATTTACGTCTCAACTTTGTTTCCTCTAAAATGCCTGTGTTAAAGATTCATTTGGCTGAAAATTTTCAATATTTAATCGGAAAAAGTAGGCCTGTGGTTAAAGGGGATGCAGTAGTCAATGCCAATCATGGTTTATCTATTTATATGTGAGATGAGAATATCGATGAGCGACGAGTTTTTGGACTTTCTCTGCAAACTTCCGTCTTGAAATTTTCCTCATGAACTGAAAATTGGATTGGGATCTCCAGATACACCAGTTACGATGTGAAACTGTGAATGCAGTTGCAAAAAGGGCCAATCTGGATTCTGTAAACAGTGTAAACATGTAGTTGCAGTCATGAAGAACTCAACGAGTTGAGCTGTACTGATGTCAACAAGTTTGGGAACAATGTGAAGTTGGCTGCCAGAGCTGGCTGCCAAAATTTCCGAACTTTCCCGATCGATCAGTGGCGCGCGTTCCCCCCTTTTTTTATGGTTCGCGGTTCGCTCGATGATAATTTCATGAATACGAACGTTGTAAGCAATCGAACAAGTTGTAGTGAATGCCATGAAGAATTTTTGGAACTTACTTAAATATGTTGTAATTGTGTATCACAATATTGCGAAGTAATCCGTTTTAAACAGGAATTGTACACAAAGAATGATAGATACATCTTTTTCACAGGGTGTTAGGAAGCGTTTGATAATTATACGGGTGTGTTTCACAGAAATTATTCAAAACTTGGACTAACTATAATTCTTAGCTGCTATTAGATGAGTACAATTATGCCGTTTTAAAATTATTATTAAGTAACAGGAGTGATACAGGGGTTGAAAGGAAATTTAGGACATAACGTTTTTGAACCCCTGAAACAACATTTTTTTAGCTGATTTAGTGTCTAATGTATTGCTTTCGATGAGTAGAATCGTACTATGATAAAATTATTCCTTGCAAATGAGGTCTGAGGGGTCATATGAGGGTTAGAAGGTAATTTCAAAATTAATTTTTTTCAAACCCTGGAACAATTCTTTTTTAAATTTTTTCTTCAGCAATGTATTGCTTTTGATGAGTAGAATCGCACTGTGATAAAATTATTCCTTGCAACTGAAGTCTGATGGGTAAAAAATGAAAAGCAGCCAACTGGGGCGCAAACTTGAATAATACCGTTTTGGACCCCTGGATCAACATTTTTTAAGCTGATTTTATGTCTAATGTATTGCTTTGGATGAGTAGAATCGTACTATGATAAAATTATTACTTGCAAATGAGGTCTGAGGGGTCATACGAGGGTTAGAAGGTAATTTAAAAATTAATTTTTTTCAACCCCTGGAACAATTCTTTTTTTAATTTTTTCTTCAGCGATGTATTGCTTTCGATGAGTAGAATCGCACTGTTATAAAATTATTCCTTGCAAATGAGGTCTGATGGATCATACGGGGGTTGAGAAGAATTTTAGAAAATACTGTTATTGGACCCCTGGAACAACTTTTTTTAAATTTCTTCGTTTCAAATGTATTGCTTT
This sequence comes from Chrysolina americana, assembly GCA_958502065.1. Lineage (NCBI taxonomy): Eukaryota > Metazoa > Arthropoda > Insecta > Coleoptera > Chrysomelidae > Chrysolina > Chrysolina americana. Next base: position 52,590,254 of record OY293410.1, on the reverse strand, counting down.
CGATGAGTAGAATCGCACTGTGATAAAATCAGTCCTTATTGCAATTGAAGTCTGATGGGTAAAAAATGAAAAGCAGCCAGCTGGGGCGCAAACTTGAATAATACCGTTTTGGACCACTGGAACAACATTTTTTCAGCTGATTTTTTATCTATGAATAACAAACGCCTGTGTAAAGAAGGGACGAACAGACAAAACTGTAATATATCTGTTTTTAATCACAGAATAGTGCCAGTCATTAAAATGAAGTTTCCTTCAATATTGGCTGCCTATAATGCAATACGTCTCTATTGCAATAACGCCTGGCAGTATTCAAGGTGACAGGTACTATTCTGTGATTAACATGGGAATATTGCAAATTTATCTGTTCGTCCCTTATTCAAAACAGGTGTTAGTTATTCATAAAACCGTAGACACAATGGATGTTTTATGTAATAAGTTTTAAGTTTTGGGATTTTGGATGTCAATTTTCAAAATAAACAAGATGCAAAACAGTATTGAAAAATTAAGCTTGAACTCTACCAACCGGATTGTTTATGAGGCATGATCAGAATAATAATGACAATGATGGTTTCGCGTTAAAAAATTATCCAAAATTATGAAAATTAAAACTAAAAACATTAAACTTCCATTGTGTTTCAGCCCTAACCTAAATCAAATCTAGTCTCTCAAATATACATAAGTGATAATAAGTGGGACGTAACTCGTGACCTAGTCGCTTTCCATTTGCCACAGGGACTAGCACTCCTGAACTGAACTTCACCTGACTTTATAAATATCATTTAATTGGAACATGACTTATCGTGGTCTGACCACAGGGCTGGGATTCCGAAGTCACGATCGAGCATGAATCGTGTCGTTTTCACTAATTTGACGATTCCGAGCCTATACGCCGATCGTATATGTGTTGCAAATAGCCTACATTTTGACGATTAGTTGACGAAAAGTGGATTCCGAAGTGACGATAAGGCCTCAATGGTGTCGTCTAGACGATTTTGATGATTCCGAGGCTATATGACGATCGTAAATGTGTTGCAAATTGCCTACATTTTACGATTAGTTGACGATAACTATTTTCTTGTCGTCAGTATATCTATCTTGGTCTGATATATGTGTTGCTCTTTTTATTAGTGGTCATTATTGCTTGTGTATTTGTTTCCAGCCCGTTATTTACCTATGATCCATACTTCTGCAGTAGGGATTTTTTATTTAGAATGGCTTTCAGAGCAACCCAAAAGTTCACTGGGAGTTGATAATGAATTTCATGGGGAAAAGGGCATAGCTAAGTGGCGAATAGATTACCATGTTGAAAAAAATTGGGAATTCTTTCGAAGATTTCTGAGGGTTGTGCTCGTAAAGGTACAGCCGGTTGACGGAAACATTAACAATTTTTTTATTATTATTTCAAGGTAGGTACCTTTACAACTGTTGCAATATTTTTTGGGAATATTAACCCAGACGGCACAATCATATTGCATGAATATCCTAGGCATATTTCACCGGAATATTGGCATATTCCAGAGATATGCTATATCCTCCAAAACATGTGCTATGCATATTCCATGGATATCCAAGGTCACCATGAAATATGTTCCAGGAATATGCCATAATCTTCCACTGCATATGCCAGGAATATTCCATATCCTGCAAAGCATGTGATATGCATATTCCAGGAATATCCTAAAACATATTCATGGCACATGCTATATAATATATGTTTTCTTACCAAAAAAGTATGCCCGAAATATATTTTTGTATGCTTCTTGAAGATGAATGCAGAACATATCCAGGGTGTCTAGTTTATATATGGAATAAACTACCCTTGATATATCGAATATGAGGTCCAATGTATTATTTTTTTGAGTAAGAATAAAAAATTAAATACAAAAAAAATTATTTATTGCAAAAACGACAAATACAACATACATATGTATTCTGATACACTATCTTGGCAATTATCAAGACCTTTGGAAATTCAGATCTGCACTGACACTAACACAAATTACTCAAATCGGTCTCATTACACTTTTCAGTTCTTCAGAATCTTTGTTTTTCTTAATCCTAAAAAAAAACAATCAGGAGAAAATGAACCTCGTTGTACAATAATTTACTTAGTGTTCTATTGCAACTCTCAGTAACTTACTTAGATCAGGAAAATGGTATGTTCTTCTTCGACTTCTCAGTAAATTGCTATGTGAGTGGGATATACATACATACCCCTAAAAATACTATTAATATAGTGTAGAAAAAATTTGATGAATTATATTTATTTTGATAATTAAGCATGTTGATTGATATTTGCAAAATATATATTGAATAGAAGTCATATTTTATAAAGGGGGAATAGTTGAAAATGATGTAAGTGAATAGATGAATTTGACATTTAAATATTGTTAAAACACTATGGTAAGGTTAGTCTAAAATTTAATTAAATTGAAGTAATGACCAAGTGTCTAATTTTTATATACATTGTCTCTTATTACAAAAAATATTAAATATTCTAGAACAGTTGGTCAACATTGAGAAAAAACGTTTTTTGAATATGTTAAACTACATAGTATAAATTAAGTAAAGGTAAATTTTAATTCAAATTGACGTCATCTCTGTGGTATATTTTTACCTTTTATCAAAGTAGCCATGTCTACATTAGATAATTTTTTCCTTCCATTTCCTCCAACCTAGCTAAAGGTGTCTTAAAACATCATTGTCAACTAACTGAGGCATATATCTCCTAATACACTGATGCGTCCAACATGAAGAAGCTTTGTCATCTATAAATAAAATTATTACATCTTCTCAGTTATAGTGCACTAATAACAACAATTTAACAACAAGCACTCATCAAAGTAATTGTGAAGGAAGTAACAAATACTATGTTTTTGTCAGTAAGTTTTCCATCCAACTTCATCAACTCTATTGTGTAAGACTGAGATATCTTGGATATTATTTCCTTTCTTAGAATTTTTTAGTCCTTATCATTTATGCATTTTGTGTGGCCCTTCCTTTAAAAATATTCAGAAGTCTCATAGGACTTTCAGTAGAATCTCTGAAGACAAAGGAAAGTGCAATGAAAAAATGTATAAATATACTTTTTAGAGATTTACTTACTTTTACAGGATAAACATTTTTGTTTTGCTGTGGTGAAATAGATTCTTGAGTTCAACAGATCCGAAATACTGTTCACTTCCTTTTCTTAGTCCTCTCTGATACTGTTACAAACTGAGACGAGCTGGCTAGTTGCAAATTAATACCTGGAAAAATATATTATTTGTTATACTAACGAATGAAAACTAAAAACAGAAAAGATTTTGGAACTTTTGATAAAGAGATTCGGAGAATGAGTTAAATTCCGAATTATCTTACCAGGAGTCGTTGGTGATTTCAACTGCGGATATTTTCTAGCAACTTATTCTGTAATATGTAGTAATACTCTCAACAGCACTACAACACTTCCACCAATACGAGGGATTTCACTTTCACTAAAAACATTATTTAAACAAATTTCATATACGATGTTGATACTTGACGATTGACAAATGACAATGTCAAATATCCATAAACTGATCGCAGTGCCAATCGCAAGAATTCCTTTCCACAACACTTCCTAATAGGCAATTCGCATGAACCAATCAGAACTATCCTGGCCAAGGCAGTATATTTGAATCGATGCTAAGTATTCAACTTGGTTAGCAAGGTAGTTTGGTTAGGTTAGGTCATTTTCATTCATTTTTAAGTCATAAAAGAAGGGAACATGATCTAATTTAACCAAAGTGGACCTTGATATCCAAGTTGATCCTCAACATAACCTAAAATTACATTGCACACCACAAGGCGCAATTAAAATAGAGTGTTGTGAATAGGAATTCTTGCGTGCCAATCAGCTTTGATTTGTCAGTCTCGCTTCGAGCGCAGAAAACCCAAACATTTGATTGGTTGAAATTCCACTTCAAATGTACTACTTCATAAACTAACCAATTAAATGCTTTATTTGGCTACGAAACTTAATTTTTTTTTTAAATGCATGTGATTTTTCAGTTTTTATTAATTAAATACATATTCGAGAAACATTTGATATTTTTCTAACAAAAAGTTCCTTCAAATTGAAATGCCTTTGGAATATTCCCAGAATATTCAAAAACTTACGTTTCTGCTTGATATGCCTTTTGAATATACCAGCAATATTCAAGGAGAATATTTTATGGATATGAGTGGAAATATATTCCAGGAATATTCTCAATGTGTATAAGATCAAATAAATATTCATGGAATATTCCAGGAATATTGCAATATCTGTTGGAAAATAAGATGTAGGCATATTCCAGGAATATTGGGTGCCGTCTGGGTAATATTATTAACGAGTTCAAGGAATAGGATGTAGGTATATACCTATAATGATATACAAATAAGTATGCACCAAATGTACGTATTCCTTTGAATTAAATTTCAACAGAAAAAGCAACAGAATTACTAGAACCTACACTAATATATATGCGAGAATGGATTCCTAATAAAGATATACATTAACAATTAAATATACATCTTATAATGATAATAATAGGAGTAGTGCAGTACAATAATTATTAATATTATTGTAGAGTTTTATACCTATCTAGATAGGTATATAGGTACCTATCCCAGTTTACTGCAATATCAAATTTTATGCCAGTAATATAATTTATACACTGCAATGAAAGAAGAGGCTACTTCAAAAGTATTATATATAGAGGTATAGGCATTGTTTAAATAATATTTAAACAATGGTATAGATTACCTATTGCGATTACGAATTTCTTTATTTTTTAAATGCTCCAAAAACAGCGGATGAATGATTAAAGAAATAGTCAGGCAATTTGTCTAACAAATTCAGTGAAATTGTAGACAATCGGAAATTTCCAAATCTTCTATAAATGCATTTCGACTTCTTAAACAATAAACAACGGTCACGATTATCTTTTCAACGTTAATTGGAATACACCTACCTATCAAGAAAACTTGCCCCTAATATAACTTGCTTATTTACTTTATAGCATCCTACAGGTGTGCGCAGTGATAACAAATTTCTTACAGCAAACTTGCAGAGTAGGTATATGAAAGTTGTTACAAACTTGCACTTATTTAATACATTTGCAATTTCAGTACAATACCTCTCCTCTTGTTTAGATACAAGGAAACCTTTTAATTTAAAATTACAAAAAACTAGCAGATTGAATAAAATATATTGAGAATATATGTCAATTATCAATTCAGAATTTTATGTTTAATGCGGTTTAATTTATCATCTTACCGTTCCATGTTGATTTTATTGTGTTGACTGATCGAGTACCGAAATCACCCGACGATTTTATTAGGAATCAATTATTACAGTCGAATCGTCCAAGAATGTCATTTAGGTAGGTATTTACCTGAGTTCGAATCCCGGTTTGTCCACATTTTTTTAATTCACTTCTGATTTTCATCTTTCCGTTTGCTATGCCAAAAACTCATTATGGATTTTAAATTCAATTACATACGTTAATGCTACTTCATTTTTACATTTATTCTTATTTTCTACGATCTACGATCATGTTACCGCCATTTTCATCAAGTACCGAGAATACCCGACGATTACTTCTTGTCGCCTGAAGTTCGAATCGTTGATCGTTCGTTCGTTCGTGATCGAATCGAAAGTTCAGGGCAGATTTAAGTTTCTATAATCTGTGGTCTGACAAATTACTTCAGAAGCTCCCCGGAGTTATACGGAGCTACTCCATGAAGCAATTATAAAGTGGCTAAAAGCCGATTCAGATACATGCGTGCCCATGCAGGGTTTTTGAATCACGGACAGTTTAAATACCTTTTACTCAAGTTTCAATTACAAGAACATATTTCATTTGGTTCTGTAATAATTCTGTCAATCCAGAAGAAATGCTCTATTTGAGTTTTTCAAATAATCCCAAAATATTTTTCACTGTATCTTCTTCTCATTACTCCAGCATTGATAAAATGATAACAGAATCAAATAAAATATGTTCTTGTGATAGAAACGTGAGTAAACGGCGTTTAAACAGCTCGAGCTTCAAAAACCCTGAACGTTAGGTGCTTTCAGTTTTGTGAAAGCGAACGGAGCGATCAAATGCTGATTAGTCACGGGATCACCGAGCTAGTTGAATGGTACTATTGGAAATTCAACTCAAGAACTCAAGGAGTTCTCCCTCTGGTGTTGAGTTTGAGAACTAGTTGAAAGTACATGGTAATTATTGTGTTCGTTGAAATTTCCATGATATTAGTCACTCTTTATGTTAATATTATTGAATATGTAGTGAGAATTGATAAAACTCTGGTACAACTTAAGGTGAAAATTATATGATTTAACAAACTTCACCTGACTTTATAAATGGGAGATAATTAGAACATGTTTTTTCGTAGTCTGTCAGATCACTTCAGAAGCTACCCAGAGTTACTCGGAGCTCCCACTGGCTAATTTGTCATGTCAAAAGACAGAGCCAGACAATAATTTGTTTTGACCTGCAGTGGGATTCCGTGTACCATAATATTTATGAAAAATTCAACAACAAACACGCAAAAACAAGCGAGATACAGAGTGAAATGTAAAAAAAAAATCCGAATTTAATTTCTCCAGTCTCCCCTACGGTGGTACATATTCCATAATACTTTTTTGTCATTCTCATAATTTTTGTGAAAAATTCATCAACGAACACGCAAAAACAAGCGAGATACAGAGTAAAATGTAAAAAAAATCCGAATTTAATTTCTCCAGTGTCCCCTACGGTGGTCATATTCCATAATACTTTTTTCTCAGTTCCTTTTGTCATTCTCATAATTTCTGTGAAAAATTCATCAACGAACACGCAAAAACAAGTGAGATACAGAGTGAAATGTAAAAAAAAGTCCGAGTTTAATTTCTCCAGTCTCCCCTACGGTGGTACATATTCCATAATACTTTTTTCTCGGTTCCTCTTGTCATTCTCATGATTTCTATGAAAAATTCATCAAAGAACACGCAGAAACAAGTGAGATACCGAGGGAAATGATTTTTCAAATATCTTGCATGTTAACTTGCAATTATTTTGAGGCCCTATATGAATCGGATACTCCATCAAGAGCTATTCTGCCAGGAATCATCCACAATAATACAATAAAGGCAAAGATATACGCGAAAATAGGTAAAAAGCGTGGCTAGGAAATGTATGGAAGTTTGGCAACGTCGCACGTAAAATTTGCGATCCGTGGCTGGAAATTCGTGGATATCTTCACACTAATAATGTGAAGTTATCCACGTTTTTCCATTCACGCTTTTTACTTCTTGGGGGAATTTGCGTTCGGCCGGATTACGGAGTTGCCAAGTTTTCCAAAAATCCTTGCCCTAACTTTAACGCATATTTTTAAATATGTTTGGCACAAATTCATTATTGTTGATTATTTTTCAACGAAAATTCTTTTATTTAATAATTTAGTAACGATTTTCTTGTTTTTAGTTATTTATAAGGGTTTCACGTTGGAATAATGGTAAAAATTTGGCAGATATTTTAAATTTTATACTAAGATGAACCTGGAAATCCATAGAAGGCACTTACAAAGTCAAATCAAATTGGAGCGCCGTGCGGAAGATATGATATAATAATGATCGAACCAAACAAATATTTACACCAAAATGATGCCGAATGGGGCCGCGCGAAGTGTAATCCACGGTTTTATATCTGGGGATAACTCAATTAATATTTGACGAACCAAAAAAATTTTTTTACAGGAATGTTTGGAATAACCTAAAGAATGCACGTGTACTTTCAAAACAATTTGGAGCGCCGTAGAGGAGACAGGATCTGTCATTTTTATTTAATTTTTGCTAATAACTCTGTTAATATATTGGACGAACCAAAATCATTTTTATACTGAGATGATCCTGGAAATCCATAGAAGGTACTTATAGAGTCAAATAAATTTGGAGCGCCGTACGGAATGTAGGAGAGAGTAAAAAGTGTAATTTTATATTTTATTTTGCCAATATCTCGGTTAATAATGATCGAACCAAACAAATGTTTACACCAAAATGATCCTGGTAATCCATAGAATGCCCCTATTTTCTCAGATCAATTTGGGGCCGCGCGAAGTGTCATCCACGGTTTTATATCTGAGGATAACTCAGTTAATATTTGACGAACCAAAAAAATTCTTTTTCAGAAATGTTTGGAATAACCTAAAGAATGCACGTGTACTTTCAAAACAATTTGGAGCGAGTTATATCAAGATACCATACGAGGTATAACATTACGAATGCATGTTCCCAGGCCGTTCCCCGAAGCCAGTCCGCCGACTCAGCACAACGTCACTTTGAACCGATGTTATTTATATACCTTAAATGTAATTGTTCATCATTCATTTTCCGTCTTTTGTCAGCTTAATACAAATAAAGTTTTTTAAAAAGTCCTTCGGCCGATCGTTAGAAATAATTGGCGCAGTCGTTGTAGGATTGTCCGAAAACATCTCATCGCGAATTTGTTTGTGAGTTTTAACTCTTAGTGGACCAGAACCTGAAAAACAAGAAAATTTCGTAGAACGAGCCAGACGCCGGGGAGTTTTCCAGAAAACAAGAAATTGAACCAGGAAGCGTGGAGACAACCAGGAATAGGTGAGCCATCCATTTTTCCTACCATTTCATTCGTATTCTGTGGCAAAAGTGACTGAAGTGAATCAATCAGAAATCAATGCATATGATTTTTTTTAAATTTAGGGACTAGTATTGAATTGGTGAAAATCAATTGCTTTTTGATTATTAGTGCAAATAATAGTCTAAAGCATAGTTATAGTTTAAGCTCAAGAAAATTAAGAATTTCACATTTTCAAGAAAATAATAGTACTTAATAATAATAGTTATTTCCTTTTTTTTTCTCAAGACTTTATTAAAAAGTCAAAATTGACGAATTAATTGGACAATTGAATAGCTTAGCTCTAAGCAGTAGTAATACCATGCCAAACACAGTAGAAAGAACAGTGAATTACCAATTACTCAGACTATATATTGATACTATTCCAAATTTTAGTGGAAATAATGATGGTACTTTAGAAGTGTTTCTAGAACATTGCGATTTTTTGATCTCAACCTATACGAATGCACAAAATTCTGATGATCCACTCAATAAATTCCTAATAAGAGCAGTTATTGGGAAATTGTCCGGAAATGCTTTGATGTTAATTGGTAGTAGACCGGAAATTAGAGATTGGGCTAATTTAAAAAGTCTCCTCAGACTGAGTTTTGGAGATCAAAGAAATTTAGATTGTCTTGTTCAAGAACTAATCATCATGAAACCATACAAAAATGAAACATTTTTTGCTTTTGGTCAAAGAATTCAGAAAAGTAGAAGTACTATAGCTTCCAAATTAATCTCAATGAACCTAAGTAATGAAGAACGTACCTTTAAAATTCAAAATTATGATGAACTTTCATTAAAAACGTTTATTCGTGGTTTGAGTGGTAGAATTCAAGATATGGTTAGATTAAGGAACCCAGGTTCTTTAGAACTTGCGATATCTTTTGTCCTAGAGGAAGAAAATTTTATTCATAATCAAAAACAAAATGGATACCACCCAAATGCACCTCAATACAATAGAATGGTACCTCCACGACCACAGTCGTCAAATAACAGTCAATTTAGATCGCCACAATCAATCTCAAATTTTCGCCCACAGTTACCACCTCAAAATTTCCAAAGACAAAATTTCAGTAGTCAAAATTTTGAAAATCGTAGTTACTTACCTACACAAAATTTAAGGTATCAATTTCCATCTCAACCTATCAATATTCAGCCGAAACAAAATTTGCCTCCTCAGAAATATTTTACAAATGAACAAGTTTTTGGTACACCTCGTAACATTTTTAAACCTACTGGACAAGTACCAAAAAATAATCCCGAACCAATGTCGACCACGTCTCGTAATCCAACAATACAAAACAAAAATTTTAATTCGAATAGGAATTATTTTCAAAATTCCGGTCCACGTAATTTCAATGCAGAAGAACTTCACAACATAGAAACCAATTACCCTTTAAATGATTGCGTACAATCTAATTTCCCATTCGAAAATCAAGGATACGAAAATATGGCTTCAGGATTTACTGAAGAACCGTATGACCCATCGTATTCTTACGAAGGTGTCGAGTGCCAATACAATTCTGACATTTCATATTATCAACCTAGTACTGAAACCATGATTGAAACAGATAATTGCGTTTCTGATGAAAATTTTCACCAAATCTTGACCAACGACAACACCACGTAACAAAAATAGACCTTAATCACTTACAAAACAATCTACCCTACATTTATGTTCCGAAAATTAAAGCAAAATTTTTGGTTGACACAGGCAGTTCACGTAGTCTCATGAGTCCAAAATTAGCATATAAATTTTTTAAAAATTGCATATCCAATGAAAAATTCAATATTCAAACTTCCCATAGTATTTCATTCCATAATGAAGTGGCTGTCATTCCTATAGTCGAAATTTTCAATATCGAAGAATTCCACAAATTCTATATTTTTGATTTTAATGAAAAATACGATGGACTTATAGGAATGGATCTTCTAAAACAATTACAAGCTGTAGTTGACATTCATAGAAAATTGCTAATTACTCCAATGAATCACATTCCAATTATTTTTGAACAGTTAGAACTGACAACAAAAAAAAATCCAGAAAAATGTTTTCACACCCTGATTATCCCAAGCAGAACACAACAAGTAGTGAAACTTCCTGTCAGACAAAAAAATGGCATAGGATTACTAGATTATATAGATTTCGGACACAAACTAGAATCTCCTCAAGCAATTGTAAACATAGAGAACTATTTTGCTTTCACAACTATAATAAATGCCAATACAAAACCTGTCAAAATTAATATAACGGAACCTTTTGAGATTGAACTTTTAAATCCAAACGAAATAAATTTCATTGGAAATATCAATTCGAATCAAAAATTAAATGAAAAACAAGAAACCCTTTTGAAAAGTAACCTCAAAAATCTTAGATTGGAACATTGTAATAAAGAAGAAAAGGATGCTATTAGAAAGTTATGTTATGAGTACAGAGACATTTTCCACTGCGAAAACATCCCTCTGAGTTTCTCTAATGAAATATCACATAAAATAAAATTGAAAGATGAAACCCCAGTTTTCACAAAGTCTTACCGTTTTCCCGAAATTCACAAAAATGAGGTTTCTTCCCAAATAAATAAAATGTTGAACCAAGGGATAATCCAACCGTCTACTTCACCTTGGAGTAGCCCAATATGGGTGGTCCCCAAAAAACTAGATCAAACAGGTAAACAAAAATGGCGGATAGTTATCGACTACCGCAAATTGAACGACAAGACTATAGACGACAAATACCCACTTCCGAATATCACGGATATTTTAGACAAACTTGGAAGAGCAAATTATTTCACAACTCTCGATTTGGCTTCAGGTTATCACCAAATTGAGATGGACCAAAACGACATTCCAAAGACAGCTTTCTCGACACAGAATGGACACTATGAATTCAAACGCATGCCATTTGGTCTTAAAAATGCTCCCTCCACCTTCCAAAGGGTCATGGACAATGTCCTAAGGGGTCTAAACAACGAAACTTGTTTAGTGTACCTGGATGACATAATAATATTCAGTAGTTCATTGCAGGAACATATTTCTAGAATTAAACACGTATTTGACCGATTAAGGAACTCAAATTTCAAAATACAATTGGATAAATCCGAATTTTTCCAAAAATCAGTTGCTTATCTGGGCCATGTCATCACCCCTGATGGAGTGAAACCTAATCCAGATAAGATATCAGCAATTCAAAAATATCCTATCCCAAGAACCCAAAGAGAAATCAAATCGTTTTTAGGGTTGATGGGATATTATCGAAAATTCATTAAGGATTTTGCCAAAATTACTAAACCCATGACATCATGTTTGAAACGGAATGCAAAAATAGTTCATGATCAAAATTTTATCCAAAGTTTCGAAACTTGTAAAAAAAATTTGTGTAATGACCCAATACTCCAATACCCCGACTTCCAGAAAGAATTCATACTATCCACGGACGCTTCAAATGTGGCCCTTGGTGCCGTCCTATCCCAAGGTACAATAGGTCAAGACAAACCTATCGCCTATGCCTCGCGCACTCTGAATGAAACCGAACAGAGATACAGTACTATCGAAAGGGAACTTCTTTCGATTGTTTGGGCTTGCAAACAGTTCAGGCCATATCTTTTTGGACGGCCCTTCACAATTGTATGTGACCATCGCCCACTCACTTGGCTTTTTAACATCCGAGAACCAAATTCTAAACTATTTCGCTGGCGTTTGAAACTGGAGGAATATGATTACAAAATCATTTATAAAAAGGGACAATTGAATTCCAATGCAGATGCACTCTCTCGCATACAACTCAATATGCACGAAACTGATTCGATAGTTAACAACCCAGGTAATGTTAATGAAGAAACGTTGGAATTTCTGAGGGACCTTGCAGAAAATCCAGTCGACCAACAAATGCCAAGCACAAGTGGAAATAACGTTGAAAAATCCAAAGTCAACGTACTTTCTGATGTCCGAATAAAACCCCCTAATCACCCAAAAACCCCAATCGATCGAATCAACCCTCCTTATTCTGACGAAACACCCCATTCTTCATCAAAAGAAATAATAAATGACGGAATCCCGATTCGAGACGATATTATCAATAACAAAATATATCAAATTCACGTTTTCAACAACAAACAAAATAAAGTCTCAATTGACCAAGAGACCTACGGAATCCACAAAATAATAACTCTCAAAGTACCCTTAGAGGAAAATGAACCTCTTATTTTTGATTTCATGAAAGATTACCTGAAACCGAATATTAACTACTTTATTCACTTTGAAAATACACAGTTAATCAATAATTTCACGAATGTTTATTCAGAAAATTTCAGTAAACAAACTTTAAAATTATTCAGATGTACAAAACGAGTTAATACAATTAAAGACTTAGAAGAACAGATCCTGATGATGAAAAATCATCACGAAGGAAAAACAAACCATCGTGGCATAGAAGAAACCCTGCAATACATTAAACGAAATTATTATTGGATTAATATGAAAAAATCAATTACAAATTATATAAATGCCTGTGACACTTGTAACAGAGCTAAATATTCTCGAAAGAATCCATATGTCCCATTAGTTTTGACTGAAACCCCATCCAAACCTTTTCAGTTGATTCACATAGACGTCTTTTTCTTTGATTCAAAAATATACTTGACTATTATCGATTCTTTCTCAAAATTTGCACAAGCAATAGCAATTGCCGGGAAATCAGCCATTAACATTTGCGATGCTTTAGTGAAATATTTTGCTTCCTTTGGTACCCCCCAAAATATAACTGCCGATAGCGGTAGTGAGTTCAACAATGGAACGGTCAATGAACTCTTAAAATTACACAAAATTAATGTAAATTTTGCCACTCCCGGACACCACGAGTCAAATAGTCCTGTAGAAAGACTTCACTCTACCCTGATTGAACATCTACGAATATTAAAAGAAACTTACCCTAACGAAACAGATCTAATGAATTATGCCATATTAGCTTACAACAGTTCTATTCACAGTTCAACCGATTTCACCCCATTCGAATTAGTATTTGGTCACACCAACTCAAGAAACCCAGACGAAATTTTCACCCCGAAAGAAGTATTTACGGCGTACGTTCAAGAACACAAACAAAAACTAACCCCTGTTTATGAAAAAATCAAAAAAAAATTAGAAGCTCGAAAACAGAAAGTATTAGAGAAAACGAACAAAGAAGGTAACGTAAATGATGAATTTAAAATAAATCAAAAAGTTTTCAAGAAAAACCCCAAAAACAGAAATAAAAAGAACAATAAGTTTTTAGGCCCATATACTATAGTGAAAATGCTAGAACATAATAAGGTACAAATAAAAAATAATAAAAACAAGGTCGAAACAATCCATATTAAAGAATTAAGAAAGCCTCCTTTGTTACAGGCTCAAAATGAGGAAACTGAAAATCCTGAACCTCCTAATGGTAATAATGGCATTAACCCAGGCCAATCCAGAAATTGAAATTAAATCAATAAACCCCTCCCCAGGAATCCTCCCATTCAAATTTGGAACTGCAAAAATTGTAACCAATAAACACATTTTCTTGAATGACATTGATTTAGTTACACTCGAGTTTGAAATCCACAGCTTAATAAAACATTTCCATAAATTAAGAGATATACCAAACGACAAAACTATTTATTTCAGAAGTTTAGCAAATAAATATGAGCATTTGAAACCACTGATTTCAGAAATTTTACATAAATTTGACAACATTCGAAACCACCCAAAAATTAGACAAAAACGAGGTTTAATAAATATTGGAGGAACAGTCCAGAAATGGCTTTTTGGTACCTTAGATTCTTCAGATGGAGAACAATATAATAAAGCAATTGAAATTTTGAAAAAAAATCAACAGCAAATTGTGAAACAAGTTAATTCCCAAATTTCAATATCCAAACAAATAATCGATAAATTTTCAAAACATATTGAATCAATTATCAGAAATCAAAAGGAAATGTCCAAGTATATCGAGAACTATAAATCAAATCTTACTAATGTAACAGATCAACTCTATAAATACACTGTGTATTCGAGTATGTTGGATCAAATATTTTTGAGCGCAAATGTTATTATCACATTTTTAGATAACATGGAAAATGCAATAACTTTCGCTAAATTACACACAGTTCATCCTGATATTTTGAGTATTCAAAATTTGAAAGATATCCTCATCGAATTGCACAATCACTATGATTCCAAAGAAATCTTACAATTAGATATACATGCATGGTATTCCATAATTCAGACAAATTGTTATTTTTCGGAATCAAAAATTATTTTTGCCATAGAATTTCCCATAATTTATCCTAAAACCTTTCAATATTTCCATTTATTTCCAATACCAACTGAAAAAAACACCATAATCATTCCCAAAAAACCTTACTTGGCTCTCGAAGAAGAAATATACCAATACATGGATCAACCCTGTATGCAAGTGCTAGACGTATACATTTGCAGTCAAGAACAATTGAGATTCCATCCAGAAGAAGACTGCGTGGCAGCCCTTATCCAGGACAAAGATGTTAGATGCCCTCAAGTGCCGATAAAACCACCCACACAAATATTCAACAAAATCAATGAGGAATACCTCATAACAATCACATCAGGGGATACCAAAATGAAATCCAGTTGTCCGGAGGAACAATTTTTCACAGTCAAACACAGCACCCTCTTACGAATACCAATAAACTGTAGTCTCGAATACAAACATTACAAATTCGAGAACCACCAAACAACAAACCGTGGAAGGCCACTCATCTTGCCAAAAATCAACAATGAAGTTTTGGAAATGGAAACACTGCCAAGGAAACAACTACAAATCGAGAATATCCCATTAGAAGATATCCACCAGCTCCAAAAACACATCGACGCAACCAATCAATTATCGATAAATGATATCGATAATTTCCAATCAAATAACTGGACCTTATGGTTGATAATATGCATTGCTGTTATTGTTGTAGTATATTTCAGCATCCGAAAAATGTACTGCACGAAAAACAGACCCAATTCCAAAATTGAAATTAAACTCGAAGAAAAGGGCAGCAAAAGTTCGCCTTCAGCCCTGTTCCAGCCCGAAGCCAAAATTTAAGGAGGGAGGAGTTATATCAAGATACCATACGAGGTATAACATTACGAATGCATGTTCCCAGGCCGTTCCCCGAAGCCAGTCCGCCGACTCAGCACAACGTCACTTTGAACCGATGTTATTTATATACCTTAAATGTAATTGTTCATCATTCATTTTCCGTCTTTTGTCAGCTTAATACAAATAAAGTTTTTTAAAAAGTCCTTCGGCCGATCGTTAGAAATAATTAGCGCCGTAAGGGAGACAGGATCTGTCATTTTCGTTTAATTTTTGCTAATAACTCCGTTAATATTGGACAAACCAAAATCATTTTTATACTGAGATGATCCTGGAAATCCATAGAAGGCACTTACAGAGTCAAATTAATTTGGAGCGCCGTGCGGAAGATAGGAGAGAGTAAAACATGTAATTTTAAATGTTTTTTTGCCAATATCTCGGTTAATACTGATTTGAACCAAACAAATGTTTACAGCGAAATGATCCTGGTAATCCATAGAAATGCCCCCATTGCCTCAGATCAATTTGGGGCCGCGCAAAGTATCATCCAAGGTTTTATATCTGGGGATAACTTGGTTAATATTTGACGAACCAAAACATTTTTTTTATAGAAATGTTTGGAATAACCTAAAGAATGCACGTGTACTTTCAAAACAATTTGGAGCGCCGTAGGGGAGACAGGATCTGTCATTTTTGTTTAATTATTGCTAATAACTCCGTTAATACTGGACGAACTAAAAACATTTTTATACCGAGATGATCCTGGAAATCCATAGAAGGCACTTACAGAGTCAAATCAATTTGGAGCGCCGTGCGGAAGATAGGAGAGAGTAAAACGTGTAATTTTAAATGTTCTTTTGCCAATATCTCGGTTAATACTGATCGAACCCAACAAATGTTTACAGCGAAATGATCCTGGTAATCCATAGAATGCCCCCATTGCCTCAGATCAATTTGTGGCCGCGCGAAGTGTCATCCACGGTTTTATATCTGAGGATAACTCGGTTAATATTTGACGAACCAAAAAAATTTTGGAATGCACTTGTAACTTTCAAAACACAAAATGTCATAAAGAATACACGTGTACTTTCAAAACAATTTGGAGCGCCGTAGGGGAGACAGGATCTGTCATTTTTGTTTAATTATTGCTAATAACTCCGTTAATACTGGACGAACCAAAATCATTTTCATACCGAGATGATCCTGGAAATCCATAGAAGGCACTTACAGAGTCAAATCATTTTGGAGCTCCGTACGGAATGTGTAAAAAGTGTAATTTTATATTTTATTTTGCCAATATCTCGGTTATAATAATGATCGAACCAAACAAATGTTTACATCAAAATGATCCTGGTAATCCATAGAATGCTCCCATTTCCTAATATCAATTTGGGGCCGCGCGAAGTGTCATCTACGGTTTTATATCTGGGGATAACTCAGTTAATATTTGACGAACCAAAAAAATTTTAGAATGCACTTGTAACTTTCAAAACATAAAATGTTATTCACGGTTTTATATCTGAATATATCTCATCAATACTGATCCATATCGTTTACATTTCCCAACAATACAGTGTTGTGTTGGAACTGTCCTCGTCAACTTCCTCCATTGAAATGCAGGCCGTAGACCGTCCCGTCTATAATTATTTTGTTAAACTGATATTGAGTGTATCAGGTATTTCTTGCCATAAGCGGAATAGTGTGTCTATTCTAACTCTATTATCAATCGATATTTGAACAGGTTGAGTTTAGTGATACTCTTCAGTGTTCATAGTTTCAGAATAAGTCAACTTAAAATAGCGGTAGGCAGAAGTCGAAAAATCCATTAATAATAATAGTAATAATAATAATTCAAGATATTGATATACAAATATAAATATTCAGAAATAATTCAATAATAATGTTTTGTTTCTAGAATATAAATATTCAAATATGAATTATAGCAAGATGATTTGATCACAGAATAAAGGAGGGTTGCAGAAGCGTCACAGTCCGGTAGCATATCTGATCTTGGCCTTGGTCATACTAAAATCAATAACCTTAGGTAGTTTTTCTGTCACCATGACATGGCTTTTGCCTCCGTTCAGGAATATTTAGCCAGCTCGCTTGCGGAGGCTACATCTTTTACGTCTCATGTCCCAACATTATCCCAAGCATTCTTCTCTCTCTCTCTATTGTTTCTTGGATCACCCAAGCATTCTTGTTAACCTATTAGTTTAGATAAGAAATATTGTACACTCTTCATTTTTGTTAAAATCAAACTTATAGCTGAGTGCAGTTACACAAAGGAATATATCAATCCAATCTGCAAACGAATAATCAAATCGAGTTTAAACTACACTGAGTGTAGGAAAGTGCTACACTTTGATGCAAACGAATGAAACTATTGAAATAGTACCCCCTATTTTGCCGCTAATCTGCAATAGAAAAGACTTCCATAGAGGATTACCGTTGCCCAGTAAGAACCACGAGGAGGTATAAGCTCTGAACCCAAAGATGATCCTTTACTATTTGAAGATGACAAAAATGTTGGATTATCCATATGAGCATTAGGAGTTGAATGTGAAAACTTTATGGATCTCTGTTTAGATTTATCAGTTTCACTAATTGTGGACATATTGTCGTCGTACTGAGTTGGCAAAATTGAACTTTCAATTTGGATGTTATTATTTGGAGAGTCCGAAACACTTTTAAGGCCGATACGTCCAATATTTTTCCTAACACAACAATACATTTTTCTTCGGTTTCTCTTAGTTTTTCTCAGATTGAGTAGTTCACAGAGTTTGGAATAAATAGAATCAACTGAATAATAGCTTTTTGATAAAATTGTTTCCAAAGAGATGCCATTAAGTAAAATAATTTCATTAAAAACTTTTAATTCTATCTAATTTTTTTTTTTAACTGAGGGGTTTTGTATTCTGATTTACAGTTCAAAAGCTCACTAATATTGCCGGTGTCACGATGAAGAACCTTATACATTACTGTGCGACTTTTGCAAGAATCGCTAGAAAATAGGAATCAAGCAGAAAGTCTGATAATCCCGACATTACTTTCAAGAGTTTTTAACTTTTGAAAAGATACATGTGGGAAACGCAGATTGAGAAATTCGGAAAACTTGACTACTGGAAATTTAGTACGTCTTCCTGGCATTTTGATTTGAGGCTGATTTGGCCAATATCAAAGAGAATAATATAACCTAACCTAACTAACCCTTACCTCCTTACCTACATCACAGATCGATATCACGGAATAATAAAATATGAGTATATTTTCTTATTCTTCTTTACTAGATCTGGGTTCAGCAACCAGACTATCTATCCAGTAGTGTAATTTTAATGCTGACGTCAGAGCTGTCAAGTTTGTTGAGTTATTTCATATGCATTATCTAAACAAACTTGTCTTGTGTTTGATTCCAAATAAGCTGTTGGATTTTTGTGAATATTTGATTTATTGAAGGGTTTCAAAGCGAATAACAGTAAGTATCGTAAATGATACTGTAACTAAGTACCTTTAGTAAAATTTAAAATAATATATTTATATATAACTTTCATTTGTAGGTTGAAAATGGTAGATAATGCAATGTGTTTGATTATTTCACTCATTGCTCTGCACTAATTTCAGCAGAAACACAAAAAATATACCACATACACATTCTTTCAGTGGTAAATACGGTTTGTTTGGATAATGCCCCGTGACACTCATGCGGCGTGACGTCACACTGGTCTATTTTCTATCCATTTTTCGTTTTGATTCTTCTCACTACTCACTCCCACGGGATCTACACGACTCGATCTACACCAATACGCATGATATGTATGTATTTCTCTCTTATTCGTATACGAATTGAAAGTCGAACGATTCGAGAATAGTTCACTATAGACCATATTCGATTAGAAACAAATTGGTGGCCCATTCAATATCTCTTTATTGACACCCTTGCTCTCAATGTCAACTGAGTTGTCACGTCAATTCTGTCAGTGCTGCCTTGTTTATGTCCAAAAAATACGTCATAAAATTAAGTTTTTGGGAATGGCTCCAGATTCAGAGTCCATGGCCCTTTGGATAAACTGTTGAACAATTTTCTATTCTTTCTATTCAATTAATGCAAATGTAAAGACCGATTCAGATACATGGGTGCCCATGCAGGGTTTTTGAAGCACGTGCGGTTTAAACTTTTTCTCACGTTTCTATGACCCAGACATATTTTATTTGGTCCTGTAATAGTTTTGTAAATACTGGAGTAATGCTATTTGAGTTTTCCGAATAACCCCGATGTATTTTTCACTATGTCTTTTATGCACGGTGGTTACGCGTGTACCTGAATCGGCCTTAAAAATACATCGGAATTATTTGAAAAAGTCAAATAGCATTACTCCAGTATTGACAAAATTATTACAGAACCAAATAAAATATGTCCTTGTCATAGAATCTAGGTAAAAGGCGTTTAAACCGTTTGTGATTCAAAAACCCTGCAAAGGCCTTAATGTATTATCAGCTCATACCTGTTTTCTATCTTGTTAATTGAATGAAAAATATTTGTTCAATTGGCCATCACCGTATTTTAAATTTTAATTTGTACTCATTCAAAATTATCGCCAATATGTTTTATGGAGCGCCAGGCCAAGTTCCGATATTCCTGAACAGTACTACCAAGTGAATACCGACTCTCTCTTCCTATAGTTTCTATAGGGAGAGAGAGAGAGTCCATATATTTACTGAACAGTACTGTTCAGCAAAATCGGAACCTGGGGTCTATCCATTGATTGATTTGAAATAAATGACTTATCCAGAGATGCCAACGCAAGAACATCAAATATGCCACCAAAATGATTCTTATCCGATATGGTCCCACTATTGAACCTTGCATACACCCTAAGTGATACCTAGATTAATAATTATTGAAGCCTCGAAGTCTAGGTATTGAATGATGAAGGGTTTGGATTGTCATATTATAAACTAACTGAAAATTTATTCGATCCGTCAACCTGCTGCACCCTTACGAACAACTCTCAGAAGTCGAGATACTTGTGTGAACTAAGGAAGACGAGTCCCTTACCATTTAACGTGAGATGCCATGCACGAACGAGAATTCAAACTATTTGGGATCGTCCAAGTACGCCCGGTGTTCCATCCAAATTACCGAAGACCAAAGCCACCGTGGCTTGGCTTCAGTTATTGGTTGAATAATTATTATTTTACTAATTGTAATAATTAGCCATTTTATAAAATTCATACAAGTATAAAATTCCATTTCATGCGAGTTGCATATTATACATTTTCTACGACGTAGTAGTAGGGTTTACTTACGTTTAATACACATATTAAACATTGCTACATCCTTTAGTGCCTAGAAATGAAAGTAAGAAATTATCAATTGAAGTTCAATGTGCACTTGTGGAATTCTATTATATTTTTTCCATTCCCTATGTCTATGGTTTATTTGAAGTGTCTTGGGGTGGGATATCGTGTACTGTGCATAAGCCTGTGGCTCACGGTCAAATAGTTTGATCAAAATGCTTTGAAGTGACATAATTTCTATTGGTTTGTTTTTCAAAACTTGACAGAAACCACTAGAAATGACGTCACTCCAAGACAGTTTGATCAAACTATTTGACCGGGAGCCTCAGGATACTTTTCATCGATTAGTGAGATGACATTATAGTTGAACTCATGGGAGAGACAAAGACAAAACTGTCAATAGGGAACACGCATGATTTTATTTGTTGGCTTTTCTGTATCAATTTGGGCTTAAAAATTAACATTTAATGAAAATAATTCATTAAATCCTATTTTTCCGAAATTTTGAGATTTGAAATTGCTCTTTGATTCAAATACGATTTGACCTCGGGGTCGAATAACTTCCCCAAAACACTAGCGCTCCTTATGGTTGTTAGCGCGTCAGCGGAATTATGAGTAATTTTGATAGTTTTACCCCAGTAAACATAAAAACATAACTTAAACATAACTGTTATATCACAATGTGACTTGGTGGATGTTATTCAGAGATATGCTTGATATTACAGATACGTTGCGTCCATATGCCTTTGTGCCTCTTTTAAATATTACAATGTAATGTTATATAGTTACTTAACATTACATAAATGTATCATATTTTGCGTAACTTTAATGTGACTTTATTACATACATATAATGTTACTCAAAACATCTATGCAACATTTGTAAAATGTAACATTGTAACATCAGGGTGGAGCATATACTCATGGTTTACCAACCATTTTTTCTATATTTATAGGTATATTTCTGGAATTTCAGTAAGTCACTTTTCAGTAGATGAATAACAGCAATAGCAACTAACAAAGTTATTCATCTACCAAAGACTGGCGATTGAAATTCCAGAAATACAACTTTAAGTGTAGAAAAATAAGTGTTGGTAAACAATATAAGTATACTAAAAAATAAAATATGTATATAAGGGGGTAAAGATGTAAAACATACCAATCAATTAAAAACCTTTATTGTCAATGATTAAAATCTCATGGATAAAGCGTTATAAAACAAGACAGTTGTTACATTATTAACAATTAAATTAAAATTAGCAGTATAAAAAATATAATCTTGAATCACTATGAGCAGACCAAAGTACCTAAAAATATGACTTACCACCTGAATTAGATGAAAAATTTATTAATAGATCTACCAAAGTTAAGTGTTATTAGAAGAATAATATTGAATGAAAGACTATTTCTTTTGAAAAATAAAAACAGATATCACTGAATCAATAATTATATGGTTGTTGTCTCGGTCACTTCTCCTTTCTTTTTAGATTATGTTCTGCTAATGTCATCCAATCCATCACTATGAGTCAAACTCTTCATCTGTGATTGAACTGCAAACATATTTTACATATTCTGAAAATATAGTCATTTCAGTCACAGAAAACTCATATTGATCTTTATGATATAAGAAAACGACCATCCAATAATTATCAATAATTCTATGTTGCCCCTAGAGATAAAAGAAAAATAATTACTTACGTTTCAGTATGTCCATAATTATCAATTCAAAACTTTTGGATTTGTTTCTTTGCCCAGTCCAGAAGGGCTCATCTTCGATTAGTTCGGAAACAACAACTGCTATTTAAGTTTTTGTAATCTGATCATTCAATAAGTACCAGTTTGTACATTAAAACTGATAGAGGAATGTGAAAGGACACTACCAAACTGAAAAGAAAGAGAAAATGCAGTTAGTTTATTGATAATTTGTATTAAACAATTCAAGTGATTTCTCTACAATCTCAAGAAACGTTAATATTATCATAGATTAATGAAATTAAGAAAGATCAGAACACTCTGTATAAAATATATAATTTTGAGTTCACTTACAAATTGAGCAGCTCCAATATTGTTGTTTTAGCAAGCTAAATTCATTAGTTTCAGTTCCAAAAATTCTCCGATCAATCGGTTCAAAATAATTTAACACAGCTCCAGATGTCAGCAACCATTTCCATACTGTCCAATATCTGATTAGCAGGAACCACAACTGATATCTTTTCTACTATTCATAGCATCATATATAGATACTCTCTAATCAATAGTAGATATCACTACATTCACTACATAACCTAAATGATAAAATAACAATTAGTGGATGGAGTAGTGGAAAATCATAATCTTACCATGAAAATTACGAGTTTTGCAATCCTTTTGATTCCAATCACTTTTAAGTAGTTTGAATTATATTTTAATTCTATGAACTCTAAACTCCTACCATGACCGCCATATATTATATGTAATACCTAAGTCCTTCACCTTCAGTTTTTCTACCCAGGACCTCTCCATCCATTTGGTATTCAAAATTAATTACATCTTTCAAACGAGATATTGTTAACGCATAACATATTTATAAATTGAAAAATAACTTATTAGTGTAACTCCAATTCACAATGTTGTTAATGTCTTTTTGCAGTGATACGCAGTCTCTAACAGTTTGAATACGTTTAAAAATTTTGAGATCATCTGCAAAGAGCAGACAATGTGAATGATGTAAGACCGAAGGTAAATCATTAATGAATAATAAGAATAAAAGAGGTCCTAGATTGGATCCCTGAGGAATACCGGAATTAGCGTGGAATTTTCCCAAAGTATTTCCATTATGTTTAACAATGAAATGTCTATTTCTTAAGTAATTTTTAATTAATTCAAGAAAATTCGTCGCTAAACCAAATTAACAAATTTTTTCCGACAGCATGTCGTGATTTACTTGGTCAAAGGCATTACGAAAGTCCGTGAATACTGTATCTAATTGTGATTTATTTTGTAAAGTTTCGAAAGCATGATTGCTAAATATAAATAAATTAGTATTTACTGACTTCTGGATCATAAAGCCATGCTGTTCAGGTGCTATGTATTTATTAGTGAATTTATACAGTTTTGAGTATATGATTTGCTCCAATAGCCTAGACGGAGTGCACATAATTGAAACACCTCTATAATTTTCAATTTCCATTTCATTCCCCGATTTGAATATAGGTATGGTAATAGATGTTTTCCAAAATTCAGGAAAAATATTTGACCTAACTATTAAACTAAAAATATGAAGTAAAGGACCTCTTAACCATTCATAACATCCTTTCAAGATGTAAGGAGGGATGCCATCTATTCCTGCAGATTTTTTCGGTTTTAGATTTTTGGCAGCTTCGTTATAGTCGGATTCAGTTATTGTATGTATTTGAAAAGAATCATTTGTCATACTAGAATTTATAAAGTTTAGATTGTATGAGGCTTTTTCTTCACAGAAAACAGATGAGAAAAAATTTGCAAACGATTCTGCGGTAACCTCATCTGCCACCATTTCACCATTAAAAATAAAGCTGCCCAAGCATGTTTTATTTATTCTTTTATTATTCACATAATTCCAAAATTGATTTATATCTTTAGTAACATTTGATTCTAAATTTTTCATGTATTGCTTTTCCTCCTTCCTTATTAAATTTTTAACCTTTTTACGTAGTTCTTAATATACCAATGATATACCATATGATATCAAATTGGATAAAGATGATACTATATCAATAATAAAACAATCCATTCATAAAAAATTCATTGAAGACTGGAAAGCAGATATTCAAAAACGTAGAACATTCTACGGGAACATACAAGAAACATTTCCAAAGAAAATTTGGTTTTCAAACATGCAATATAAAGATCGTAGGCACATCACCACTGTTATACGAATGCGCACAGGACTTTGTCTTACTCCAGTACATTTGTGTAAAATAGGTATGAGAGATGATCCCCTATGTACCTGTGGTACTATAAAAAATGTCCAACATAATTTGTTTAAATGTCCACTTAATTTCAATCCTCACATTGATCTATACACTGAACTGGTTACGAGCGGTTTAAGGTCTCCAATCTCTGTTGTTTCCATGCTCCACAATCTAAATGACAAGGCAATTGTACTTTTATCAACCAATTTCTGGCGGTGAATCAAATTGAACTTTAGAAAACAGGAGAATATGTATTTTCTCCTAAATGCCATGAACTATTTCTGGGACTCATATATGTATATTTATTTTTCATTGTGCCACGTTACATCAAAATAATCCGTTATGTCCGGGAGAAGTACAATAGGAAGAGAGTCATACGGGAGATGGAAAAAAAAATCTAAACGAATTTTTATGTACCCTTGGAACAACTGCTTCTTAGCTGCGTTTGAGTCGAATGTTCAGATTTCGTTGCTTAGAATGATGAACACATTCCTTGCAATATGTGCCCCGATGGTCTACATGGAGAAAAAGAAAAATTCTAAAATGATTATTATTAGCATTTTCGCAACTTACTGTTGGGTTATCATAGGGTGGAATGTATTCCAAATGAGGTCTAGAATCCCGCTATATAGAAATAATTCCTGCCTAAATGTGCCCCGATAGGTCTACACCGAGAAAAAGATTTTTTTTTAAATAATTATTATCATCATTTTCGCAACTTACTGTTGGGTCGTCATAGGGTGGAATGTATTCCAAATGAGGTCTAGAATCCCGCTATATAAAAATAATTCCTGTCTAAATGTGCCCCGATAGGTCTACACCGAGAAAAAGATTTTTTTTTAAATAATTATTATCATCATTTTCGCAACTTACTGTTGGGTTATCATAGGGTGGAATGAATTTCACATGAGGTCTAGAATCCCGCTATATAGAAATAATTCCTGCCTAAATGTGCCCCGATAGGTCTACACCGAGAAAAAGATTTTTTTTTTAATAATTATTATCATCATTTTCGCAACTTACTGTTGGGTTATCATAGGGTGGAATGTATTCCAACTGAGGTCTAGAATCCCGCTATATAGAAATAATTCCTGCCTTAATGTGCCCCGATAGGTCTACACCGAGAAAAAGATTTTTTTTTAAATAATTATTATCATCATTTTCGCAACTTACTGTTGGGTTATCATAGGGTGGAATGAATTTCAAATGAGGTCTAGAATCCCGCTATATAGAAATAATTCCTGCCTAAATGTGCCCCGATAGGTCTACACCGAGAAAAAGATTTTTTTTTTAATAATTATTATCATCATTTTCGCAACTTACTGTTGGGTTATCATAGGGTGGAATGTATTCCAACTGAGGTCTAGAATCCCGCTATATAAAAATAATTCCTGCCTAAATGTGCCCCGATAGGTCTACACCGAGAAAAAGATTTTTTTTTAAATAATTATTATCATCATTTTCGCAACTTACTGTTGGGTTGTCATAGGGTGGAATGTATTCCAAATGAGGTCTAGAATCCCGCTATATAGAAATAATTCCTGCCTAAATGTGTCCCGATAGGTCTACACCGAGAAATTGTTTTTTTTTTTTAATAATTATTATCATCATTTTCGCAACTTACTGTTGGGTTATCATATGGTGGAATGTATTCCAAATGAGGTCTAGAATCCCGCTATATAAAAATAATTCCTGCCTAAAGTGTCCCCATAGGTCTACACCGAGAAATTGTTTTTTTTTTAATAATTATTATCATCATTTTCGCAACTTACTGTTGGGTCGTCATAGGGTGGAATGTATTCCAAATGAGTTCTAGAATCCCGCTATATAGAAATAATTCCTGCCTAAATGTGCCCCGTTAGGTCTACACCGAGAAAAAGATTTTTTTTTAATAATTATTATCATCATTTTCGCAACTTACTGTTGGGTCGTCATAGGGTGGAATGTATTCCAAATGAGGTCTAGAATCCCGCTATATAGAAATATTTCCTGCCTAAATGTGCCCCGATAGGTCTACACCGAGAAAAAGATTTTTTTTTAAATAATTATTATCATCATTTTCGCAACTTACTGTTGTGTTGTCATAGGGTGGAATATATTCCAAATGAGGTCTAGAATCCCGCTATATAGAAATAATTCCTGCCTAAATGTGCCCCGATAGGTCTACAGCGAGAAAAAGATTTTTTTTTAAATAATTATTATCATCATTTTCGCAACTTACTGTTGGGTCGCCATAGGGTGGAATGTATTCTAAATGAGGTCTAGAATCTCGCTATATAGAAATAATTCCTGCCTAAATGTGCCCCGATAGGTCTACACCGAGAAAAAGATTTTTTTTTAAATAATTATTATCATCATTTTCGCAACTTACTGTTGGGTCGTCATAGGGTGGAATGTATTCCAAATGAGGTCTAGAATCCCGCTATATAGAAATAATTCCTGCCTACACCGAGAAAATTAATTTGCGGAATATACCACGGAAGTATTGCCTACGGAATATCTCAGTTATTGTATGAAGTAGGTTTGTGAAATTTGGAGCGTCGATAAAGTGACATAAGATCTAGAATTTGAGCATATTGACATGTCGAAGTTAACTTCCGGTCTGACCGGAAGTAACATCAACTTTCTTATTTTGAATGGAAACCCAAATTTTTTTTCTTTTCGCTTTATTCAGCATTCAATTCCCTTTCTAATGACATATCACAAGTTGGTATCTAACCAGAAACTAGATCAGAAAAAATTATTATTGAAATTCACCGAGTAGGCCGTGGAAGCAAAATGAAAGCAAAAATTGAAAAGTTGGCTATGGAAACCATACGTCACTTGATAACAGTTGCTACTACTGTGATATTTTATTTTCATTCGTCGGCGTTATAAAAAGCCGCCAAAAAAAATATTGGAAAAATTGGGAAAAAACGTTACTCTGTAGGTCCATAACTTAAATAGGAACATACAACTTTTTCTTGCCTGTACTATTCAGCATAACCATTCCTTTCTAATGATATAATAGAAAGTAATTTTTTGAAATGAAATACCAAAAAATCCAATTATTATTCTTGAAATAACAAAACAGATTATCGCCATACGCAAAAATAACATTAAAAATAATGTAGAATGATAATTTATATCCTGTAGGTTCTAGGTTAAATAGGAACATAAACGTACTTGGTCTGTGCCATCGTCCATAGATATTCTAATATCTACCTATGGACGATGTTTGTGCTATTCAGAATAATCATTCCATTGCAATAATCATTCGAACAAAAATATTAACAAGTAGGCTGATTAAGATGTATTTTGGAATGAAACAAAAAAGAAACGAGAGCTCTCACGAACGCTGCTATCCATATTATTTTGACGTTCGAAGTAGTGTTTTTGATTCTGCCATTTTAAAAGGGTTTGGAAATCGAAATCAGTTAGTGGAATATTCAAAAAATGCCCCGTTATTCACCAACCGAACAAATTGACATGCTTCTCATTTATATTGAATGTTTAAAAAATTCTTATGCCGCTGAACGATTGTATTTAGAGCGATATCCAGGGAGGCAGCAACCGTCAAGAAGGTATTTCCAGTGGCTTGAAGAAAAATTAAGAACTGAGCCTGATGTTCACGAAGACCAAGAAGCATTTGTTATTAATGAGGAAACTGAAATTAATGTATTAGCTTTAGTACAATATGATAGTACAATTTCCTCAAGGCAGATTGGCGCCGAATTAGCTATAAGTAAGGACTCTGATAGGAAAATTTTTAAAAAACATCGATTTAAATCCTTCAAGTATCAATTGCATCAACATTTGTATGAAAATGACGGTGAAAGGCGCCTGGAATATTGTAATTGGTTTCTTCGACAAAATGCTGAGAATCACCTATTTAACTATTATATCTTGTTTACGGACGAGTCAAGATTTACCAACAATGGATTATTTAACAGGAGTAATACAAGGTAGGTACTGTACTTTATTTGGATTATTGTCGATAGTCGAAGTGTAAAGTGCTAAAAGTGTGAACGGTCTTTCGTTTCAGGTACTGGGCGATAGAAAACGATCACCGGTTTCGACAAGGTGGCTTCCAGGAGAGATTTGGTGTGAATGTTTGGGCAGGAATAGTTGGAACTCATATTGTTGGCCCCATTCTTTTTCAAGGCCAACTAACCGGAGAGAGATACTTTAATTTTTTAACGAATGAAATTTCGGAATTCATTTACAACCTACCAGCGGAAATATCTTAGAGAATGTACTTCCAGCAAGATGGCGCCCCTCCGCATAATTCAAGAATAGCGAGAAATTATCTTCAAAATCGCTTTCAAGAGAGACTTATAACAACCCATGGTCCAGTCAGGTGGCCACCAAGGTCACCTGATCTTACTCCGTGCGACTTTTTTCTATAGGAGCATCTTAAAAATAGGGTGTATTCCACACAGCCTACAACTCTACATAAGCTAGAAGTAAAAATTCGTAGAGCTTTCCAAGATATCACGCCCCAAATGTTGAGAAACGATTTACATGAAAATATCACCAGAGTCAATAAATGTATTGACGCTGAGGGAATGCATTTCGAACATTTGATTTGAATTTATTTTATCTTTAATCCTATCAATTTGAATTTTTTTTTCGATAAATCTGTTTTTTTGTTATTTGAATAATAATAATTGGATTTTTTGGTATTTCATTTCAAAAAATTACTTTCTATTATATCATTAGAAAGGAATGGTTATGCTGAATAGTACAGGCAAGAAAAAGTTGTATGTTCCTATTTAAGTTATGGACCTACAGAGTATTGTTTTTTTCCCAATTTTTCCAATATTTTTTTTGGCGGCTTTTTATAACGCCGACGAATGAAAATAAAATATCACAGTAGTAGCAACTGTTATCAAGTGACGTATGGTTTCCATAGCCAACTTTCCAATTTTTGGCTTTCATTTTGCTTCCACGGCCTACTCGGTGAATTTCAATAATAATTTTTTTCTGATCTAGTTTCTGGTTAGATACCAACTTGTGATATGTCATTAGAAAGGGAATTGAATGCTGAATAAAGCGAAAAGAAAAAAATATAGGGTTTCCATCTAAAATAAGAAAGTTGATGTTACTTCCGGTCAGACCGGAAGTTAACTTCGACATGTCAATATGCTCAAATTCTAGCTCTTATGTTATTATATCGACGCTCCAAATTTCACAAACCTACTTCATACAATAACTGAGATATTCCGTAGGCAATACTTCCGTAGCCACCCGGTATATGCGGCTTTTGTGAGGTAAGGGTATGGCTGTGAGGGGAGGTGGAGGTCTTTTGCAGAGATGAGAAACCGTCTCATCTTTGTCTTCGCGATAATTAATTTGCGGAATATATATGCGGCTTTTGTGAGGTAAGGGTATGTGAGGGGAGGTGGAGGCCTTTTGCAGAGATGAGAAACCGTCTAATCTTTGTCTTCGCGATAATTAATTTGCGGACTACATATGCGGCTTTTGTGAACCAAGGGTAATAGTAATAGTGGTTATAATAGTGGCTACTGGCGAACCCTCCACTATAAAAAATGGGTAACGCACCCGTGCCAGAGCTGAAATATTTATATCAATCCGAAGTGAATATTATTGTTATTTTGTAGGGACTTCTACAGCTCTGGCGGCAATACCTCCTGGGTGGGTGTGGAAATTTGCCTATTTCATGTGAACACACGCAGGTTATTTTGTCTGCTGTGGAAGTTCATGTGACTGCTTTTGGAAGCATTTAGGAGTGAGTGTTGTCGTAGACGCGGCATTCTGATATTTTGATTTCTTAATTTAAAATCAAAATCATGCCAGGATTTTTCCATAGCATTCGCCGGCACGGATTTTTCCATGGCCTTCTCGAACCGTCTAGCTCTAGGTTCGTTGCCGTCCTCACGCTCTGTGTGTGAATGCATATTATAAATTTAATAGCACTTGAAGAGGGAAAAATGCCGAAGAAGAAACTGAAGCTTCACCTACGTAAAGTTTCAGAATCAGAAATTTTATACGCGACTCGACTCCCGGCTTTTGCAGATGCACTGCCAAACGAAGTCAAATATATCTTCAAAAGT
Organism: Chrysolina americana; assembly: GCA_958502065.1. Classification (NCBI taxonomy): domain Eukaryota; kingdom Metazoa; phylum Arthropoda; class Insecta; order Coleoptera; family Chrysomelidae; genus Chrysolina; species Chrysolina americana. The sequence continues at coordinate 52,559,240 of OY293410.1, read as the reverse complement.
GGTTAAGAAGTTTGTAATGTTTACCGTCTGGACAGCGGACACTTTCGTAGAACGAATTCATTTAGAAATGTATTTCTTTCGAAGGCTGCCAGTGTCCACTGAACCCAACAGTAAGTTGCGAAAATGATGAAATAATTATTTAAAATAAAAATCTTTTTCTCGGTGTAGACCTATCGGGGCACATTTAGGCAGTAATTATTTCTATATAGCGGGATTCTAGACCTCATTTGGAATACATTCCACCCTATGACGACCAAACAGTAAGTTGCGAAAATGATGATAATAATTATTTAAAAAAAAATATTTTTCTTGGTGTAGACCTATCGGGGCACATTTAGGCAGGAATTATTTTTATATAGCGGGATTCTAGACCTTATTTGGAATACATTCCACCCTATGACGACCCAACAGTAAGTTGCGAAAATGATGATAATAATTATTTCCAAAAAAATATTTTTCTTGGTGTAGACCTATCGGGGCACATTTAGGCAGGAATTATTTTTATATAGCGGGATTCTAGACCTTATTTGGAATACATTCCACCCTATGACGACCCAACAGTAAGTTGCGAAAATGATGATAATAATTATTTCCAAAAAAATCTTTTTCTCGTTGTAGACCTATCGGGGCACATTTAGGCAGGAATTATTTCCATATAGCGGGATTCTAGACCTCATTTGGAATACATTCCACCCTATGACGACCCAACAGTAAGTTGCGAAAATGATGATATAATTATTTTAAAAAAAATCTTTTTCTCGGTGTAGACCTATCGGGGCACATTTAGGCAGGAATTATTTCTATATAGCGGGATTCTAGATCTCTTTGGAATATATTCCACCCTATGACAACCCAACAGTAAGTTGCGAAAATGATGATAATAATTATTTAAAAAAAAAATCTTTTTCTCTGTGTATACCTATCGGGGCACATTCAGGCAGGAATTATTTTTATATAGCGGGATTCTAGACCTCATTTGGAATATATTCCACCCTATGAGAACCCAACAGTAAGTTGCGAAAATGATGATAATAATTATTTAAAAAAAAATCTTTTTCTCGGTGTAGACCTATCGGGGCACATTTAGGCAGGAATTATTTCTATATAGCGGGATTCTAGACCTCATTTGGAATACATTCCACCCTATGACAACCCTACAGTAAGTTGCGAAAATGATGATAATAATTATAAAAAAAAAAAAATCTTTTTCTCGGTGTAGACCTATCGGGGCACATTTATGCAGGAATTATTTCTATATAGCGGGATTCTAGACCTCTTTGGAATATATTCCACCCTATGACAACCCAACAGTAAGTTGCGAAAATGATGATAATAATTATTTAAAAAATCTTTTCCTTGGTGTAGACCTATCGGGGCACATTTAGGCAGGAATTATTTCTATATAGCGGGATTGTAGATCTCATTTGGAATATATTCCACCCTATGACAACCCAACAGTAAGTTGCGAAAATGATGATAATAATTATTTAAAAAATCTTTTTCTTGATGTAGACCTATCGGGGCACATTTAGGCAGGAATTATTTCTATATAGCGGGATTTTAGACCTCATTTGGAATATATTCCACCCTATGACAACCCAACAGTAAGTTGCGAAACCGATGATAATAATTATTTAAAAAAAAAATCTTTTTCTCTGTGTATACCTATTGGGGCACATTCAGGCAGGAATTATTTTTATATAGCGGGATTCTAGACCTCATTTGGAATATATTCCACCCTATGAGAACCCAACAGTAAGTTGCGAAAATGATGATAATAATTATTTAAAAAAAAATCTTTTTCTCGGTGTAGACCTATCGGGGCACATTTAGGCAGGAATTATTTCTATATAGCGGGATTCTAGACCTCATTTGGAATACATTCCACCCTATGACAACCCTACAGTAAGTTGCGAAAATGATGATAATAATTATTTAAAAAATAAATCTTTTTCTCGGTGTAGACCTATCGGGGCACATTTATGCAGGAATTATTTCTATATAGCGGGATTCTAGACCTCTTTGGAATATATTCCACCCTATGACAACCCAACAGTAAGTTGCGAAAATGATGATAATAATTATTTAAAAAATCTTTTCCTTGGTGTAGACCTATCGGGGCACATTTAGGCAGGAATTATTTCTATATAGCGGGATTGTAGATCTCATTTGGAATATATTCCACCCTATGACAACCCAACAGTAAGTTGCGAAAATGATGATAATAATTATTAAAAAAAAAATCATTTTCTCTATAGCTATAATAATTATTAAAAAAAAAATCTTTTTCTCGGTGTAGACCTATCGGGGCACATTTAGGCAGGAATTATTTCTATATAGCGGGATTCTAGACCTCATTTGGAAACATTCCACCCTATGACAACCCAGCAGTAAGTTGCGAAAATGATGATAATAATTATTAAAAAAAAAAAACTTTTTCTCGGTGTAGACCTATCGGGGCACATTTAGGCAGGAATTATTTCTATATAGCGGGATTCTAGAACTCATTTGGAATACATTCCACCCTATGACGACCCAACAGTAAGTTGCGAAAATGATGATAATAATTATTTAAAAAATCTTTTTCTTGATGTAGACCTATCGGGGCACATTTAGGCAGGAATTATTTTTATATAGCGGGATTCTAGACCTCATTTGGAATACATTCCACCCTATGACGACCCAACAGTAAGTTGCGAAAATGATAATAATAATTATTTAAAAAAAAAATATTTTTCTCGGTGTAGACCTATCGGGGCACATTTAGGCAGGAATTATTTCTATATAGCGGGATTCTTGACCTCATTTGGAATATATTCCACCCTATGATGACCCAACAGTAAGTTGCGAAAATGATGATAATAATTATTTAAAAAAAAAAATCTTTTTCTCGGTGTAGACCTATCGGGGCACATTTAGGCAGGAATTATTTTTATATAGCGGGATTCTAGACCTCATTTGGAATACATTCCACCCTATGACGACCCAACAGTAAGTTGCGAAAATGATAATAATAATTATTTTAAAAAAAATATTTTTCTCGGTGTAGACCTATCAGGGCACATTTAGGCAGGAATTATTTCTATATAGCGGTATTCTAGACCTCATTTGGAATACATTCCACCCTATGACAACCCAACAGTAAGTTGCGAAAATGATGATAATAATTATTTAAAAAATCTTTTTCTTGATGTAGACCTATCGGGGCACATTTAGGCAGGAATTATTTCTATATAGCGGGATTTTAGACCTCATTTGGAATATATTCCACCCTATGACAACCCAACAGTAAGTTGCGAAACCGATGATAATAATTATTTAAAAAAAAAATCTTTTTCTCTGTGTATACCTATCGGGGCACATTCAGGCAGGAATTATTTTTATATAGCGGGATTCTAGACCTCATTTGGAATATATTCCACCCTATGAGAACCCAACAGTAAGTTGCGAAAATGATGATAATAATTATTTAAAAAAAAATCTTTTTCTCGGTGTAGACCTATCGGGGCACATTTAGGCAGGAATTATTTCTATTTAGCGGGATTCTAGACCTCATTTGGAATACATTCCACCCTATGACAACCCTACAGTAAGTTGCGAAAATGATGATAATAATTATTTAAAAAAAAAATCTTTTTCTCGGTGTAGACCTATCGGGGCACATTTATGCAGGAATTATTTCTATATAGCGGGATTCTAGACCTCTTTGGAATATATTCCACCCTATGACAACCCAACAGTAAGTTGCGAAAATGATGATAATAATTATTTAAAAAATCTTTTCCTTGGTGTAGACCTATCGGGGCACATTTAGGCAGGAATTATTTCTATATAGCGGGATTGTAGATCTCATTTGGAATATATTCCACCCTATGACAACCCAACAGTAAGTTGCGAAAATGATGATAATAATTATTAAAAAAAAAATCATTTTCTCTATAGCTATAATAATTATTAAAAAAAAAATCTTTTTCTCGGTGTAGACCTATCGGGGCACATTTAGGCAGGAATTATTTCTATATAGCGGGATTCTAGACCTCATTTGGAAACATTCCACCCTATGACAACCCAGCAGTAAGTTGCGAAAATGATGATAATAATTATTAAAAAAAAAAAACTTTTTCTCGGTGTAGACCTATCGGGGCACATTTAGGCAGGAATTATTTCTATATAGCGGGATTCTAGAACTCATTTGGAATACATTCCACCCTATGACGACCCAACAGTAAGTTGCGAAAATGATGATAATAATTATTTAAAAAAAATTATTTTCTCGGTGTAGACCTATCGGGGCACATTTAGGCAGGAATTATTTCTATATAGCGGGATTCTAGACCTCATTTGGAATATATTCCACCCTATGACGACCCAACAGTAAGTTGCGAAAATGATGATAATAATTATTTAAAAAAAATTATTTTCTCGGTGTAGACCTATCGGGGCACATTTAGGCAGGAATTATTTCTATATAGCGGGATTCTAGACCTCATTTGGAATATATTCCACCCTATGACGACCCAACAGTAAGTTGCGAAAATGATGATAATAATTATTTAAAAAAAAAATCTTTTTCTCGGTGTAGACCTATCGGGGCACATTTAGGCAGGAATTATTTTTATATAGCGGGATTCTAGACCTCATTTGGAATACATTCCACCCTATGACGACCCAACAGTAAGTTGCGAAAATGATAATAATAATTATTTAAAAAAAAAATATTTTTCTCGGTGTAGACCTATCGGGGCACATTTAGGCAGGAATTATTTCTATATAGCGGGATTCTTGACCTCATTTGGAATATATTCCACCCTATGATGACCCAACAGTAAGTTGCGAAAATGATGATAATAATTATTTAAAAAAAAAAATCTTTTTCTCGGTGTAGACCTATCGGGGCACATTTAGGCAGGAATTATTTTTATATAGCGGGATTCTAGACCTCATTTGGAATACATTCCACCCTATGACGACCCAACAGTAAGTTGCGAAAATGATAATAATAATTATTTTAAAAAAAATATTTTTCTCGGTGTAGACCTATCAGGGCACATTTAGGCAGGAATTATTTCTATATAGCGGTATTCTAGACCTCATTTGGAATACATTCCACCCTATGATAACCCAACAGTAAGTTGCGAAAATGCTAATAATAATCATTTTATAATTTTTCTTTTTCTCCGTGTAGGACCATCGGGGCACATATTGCAAGGAATGTATTTATCATTCTAAGCAACGAAATCCAAACATTCGACTCAAACGCAGCTAAGAAGCAGTTGTTCCAAGGGTATACATAAAAATTCGTTTCGAATTTTTTTTCCACCACCCGTATGACTCTCTTCCTATAAAAATGCTTTATTCTTCTGTGTACTTCTCCCGGACATAACGGATTATTTTGATGTAACGTGACACAATGAAAAATAAATATACATATATGAGTCCCAGAAATAGTTCATGGCATTTAGGAGAAAATACATATTCAAGTTTCACCGTTCTAGTTTATTTGTCTTTAGAAATTGTAGTGCTAACTAGTGCTAACTGTTATCGATGAAAAAAGTAAAGAAAAAAGTTTTAAATGCTGTCAAAGCAAATAGAGCAAGTTACTAGTTTGTATTGTGTGCGGAAATATATTCCATCTTTCATGTGCAACCAAAAACAAGCTAAAGTGCATTAAAATATGTGAAGCAAGAATACAGTGCTGTAAATTCGATCAAATATCACCAAAAACAATATCGGAGTCCAATGAGGCAACAGCTGATGAAAAATTATTAATTGAAAACGAAATGCTGAGACAACTTATTAACGAAAAAAACCACAAATTTGACCTATTGTTAGAGAATACCAAATTATTGAAACAAAATAACATTCTACTGGAAGAGAAAATCAATAACCTGATGAAAACATCAAACAAAAAACCAATGGAAAAAGTACCCAACAAACATCCTCATCTTGAAGCGACAAAAATCATAACTCTAGCTGAACCGAATGTAGAAGACAGAGACAACACAAAATATGATAAAAACAAGATGAATAAAGAAATGGGAATTCCCAGTAAACAAGAAAATCATATGGAATGCCTGTACTCAACAACATTAAGAGGATCTGAACAAACGGATGTCTTGAGATTAAGGGGTCCCGGTCTGAATGATGAGCTTGTAATTCCAAATGTAACAGTCCCAGGTGAGCAGTCAGTTGAAGAAAACAATAAAATGCGACTTGATTCAGATAGCTGGAATAGAGTAAAGAGCAAGAGGAAACTTGTAAGAAAGGGAGAAGCTGACAATCCAGAAGGAAAGTTCAAAGGTGAGAACCCAAAAGTCTGGCTGTACTTGTATAGAATTAAGCCAGAAGTGTCTGAAGAAGACATATTAGAATATTTGAAGCAGAAAATCAGTGATGATGGAGCTGAACTTATTGTGAAAGAATTGAAAACATCACAGGGAATCAGATTCAAAGAATTCATAGTGCGGCGGACTTCAAATATAAAAATACTTCCTATAACTCTCAATTCTGGCCAAGAGGGGTTATGTTTTGACATTTTGACTTTCAACACTACTATGATAAATTCAATATCAAAGATGTTCGAATGGGAAGGAAGAAACTAGAGCGAAATCTTTTTTAGGACCACAGAAAAAAATTGTGATGAATGAATGAAATTATACAAAGAAGCAGAAAATGAAACACTCATTTCTTTCAAACTCATGCATTTCAATATACGAGGTATTTTCGGGAAATCAGAACAGTTGGAAGTATTATGAGATAAGAATTCTGCCGATATTATTTGTTTTAGTGAACACTGGCTGAGATCAAATGAAATATCATTCTTGAAAATTGGGGGATATAGACTAATAAGTTCATTTTGTCGTGAAGAATATAGTCACAGAGGGGTATGTATTTTAGCCAAGGATAACATTACTTTGAATGAATTTGTATGTAACAAATCTGTAGAAAAACACTTTGAGATAACCATAAGTACAATTGATATTTTTGAGAACAAATCAAAACTATATATACTAACTGTATACAGGACTCCAGATAGTAATGTCAATCTTTTTATGAGTAATATGTATGAAATAATGTGTGAGATTTACCAATGTAATTATTACTATATTGTATGTGGCGATATAAACATTAATACCCTAGTTGAAAGTAGAGAAACGAAAAACATTAATGACCTTTTTAATGAATTTGGCATGAGGAATCATATTGAATCCCCTACACGTATAGCAACTGCAACATCAACATCTATAGATGTAGTATTTTCGAATTTAAATGTCAACACTGTGCTCATTGAGGGTTCGCACCTGTCAGATCATACATTTCAAAAGTGTGAATTTCAATTCCAGATACCTATGAAAAATGTGAATGAAATCATGTTCTGTCCTGATTATTCAGACACAAACTTGGCAACTTTCAGGAACACCCTCATGTTTGAGGAATGGCTAGAAACATTCAGAACAAGTAATGTAAATCAAGCATTTCAAGCCTTTTATACAACCTTCAAATATCATTGGAGTAATGCCTTTCCCATGAAGAAAATCCAAATTGTAAAGCACAAAAAACCTTGGTTCAACTCAAAAATTAAAGACTTACACCAAATGCTTTGCGATATGTCCAAACTGGTCAAATCTACCAACAATAACATCATTAAAAAAAGATATGAACAATATGAACAATTGAAAATACTATATAAAGGAAATATCGCTAAGTCTAAATTGGAATATAATAATAAAAGATTATATAATGCTAACAATATCTCTAAAGAAAGTTGGAAGATTATCAATGAAACAAAAACTCACTCTCGTGTTAAATCTCCTACAGAAATTATTGAAAATAATGAAATAATAATAAATAAAGATTCAATTGCTAACTATTTCAATGATTTTTTTATGAAAGTTGAAAATATCAAACCTAACATGGAAGATGTGATACTGGCCCCGTTCTCAAATTTTTCAATTTTCCTGTATCCATCCACACCACAAGAAATAAAAAATATAATAGACAAAACTGCACGAAAACCAGCTCCAGGTATAGACGAAATTCATGGTAAAGCTGTGAAAGAGGTTCGTGACATAATTTCCTTTCCACTATCCCATGTTTCTTCATCTTACATTTTGTGAAGGGAAATATCCTGAGGAATTAAAAATATCGAAGCCAATCCCAATATTCAAAAATAAAGGATCTAGGAAAGAGGCGAGTAACTACCGTAATATTTGCCTTCAATCACAGTTTGCAAAGGTCATTGACTATACATACAACATACGTTTGAATGACGTCCTAGAAAAGAAACTTCTGATGGCAGATTGTCAACATGGTTTTAGAAACGGAAGGTCAACTGAATCTGCAATAAGAGAACTATGTCAAGTCTACGAATATCTTAACCAGAAAAAATCCCTATTGCACTGTACTTTGACTTGAGTCGTGCATTTGATACTGTTGATCACAATTTACTTTTAGAAAAGCTGTACCGCACCGGTGTCAGAGGTGTGGCTAATGACTGGGCAGCATCTTATTTACGTGATAGGTCACAAATTGTTATGCTAGAAACTGGCAAATCGGATCCATCAAAGGTTACAATGGGAGTTCCAAAAGGATCGATCCTAGGTCCTTTATTTTTCGTTATATTCATGAATGATATCACATACTCTTGCTCGTCTCCAAACAAAATGGTCATTTATGCTGATGATACAAATAACCAACTAATAGCCGAGAATGATTTGAAAACATCTGTAACTAAATCTAATGAATGTGCACAGGAATTTCATAATTGGTGTAATAAGAACGGTTTATTAGTTTATACCTCAAAAACGCAGTATATGTTATTCTTACCGAAAAACGTTAGTTACGACCATAGTCCCCTGATTAAAATAGATCGTGTGTCTATCAAACGGGTATCTGAAACTAAATTCTTAGGTATCACATTGGATCAAAAGCTAACATGGTAACCACATGTAGATAATATTGTCTCAAAATTAAGTAGTGTTTGCTTCGTAATTAGGCAGTTGAGGAATACTGTATCCCTTCATGTGATTAAACTAGCCTATCACGGGTTAGTACAATCGAAATTAACCTATGGTCTGATCTTCTGGGGCAACTCAAGTCATGCCTGTAGGGCTTTCACTATGCAAAAGAAGATAATCAGGTGTCTGGTTGGCATCCACCCTCGTGAAAGCTGTCGACAAATATTTATAAATCTATCACTTCTCACCGTACCATGTCTTTACATATTTTTATTGATACTGACTATAAAAAAAAAGAAACAAATCTGTTGAAAAATAAAATGATTCATAACTATGATACCCGTCAGAGAAATGATCTCCGCGTGCCATTTTCACGACTTGCTGTTGCACAAAATTCACACTCTCACCAAGATGTAATCTGTTATAACCGAGGTGTGGGTATTCTTGGAAATATCAGAAGTTTTCATGTGTTTAAATCAAGACTATTCGATTACTTGTGTGCTAATGCTTTTTATTCAATGAAGGAATTTTTAGAATGTTGACTGTAATGTTAATATGATTGTGAATGTACTCTTTTTAATGTAGATACTATTTTATCTTTTTATCGTCTTTGAGACATTTGTATGATTACTGTTTTGACTAGTCTGATAAGTTTTATACTGACCTGTATAATACTTCAATGATGAATAAATTATCTTTATCTTTATCAACCGAATTAGATTGTTACTGGAAGAGAGGGAAAACCCAGGCATTGGAAAATTACAAGCCTGTACCTTTTCTGGATACAGAATGTATCAAGAAAAAGAAACCCGTAAAAAGTTGTGCAGCAGTGGAAAAACTGTGCATTCCTAATAAATCCTCATACATTCTTCAGAAATTGTGTGCTGCTACACCCAATTCAGAATTGAGTAAACATGGGTTGATTTTCAAAAAATTTTATGATTATTATTTTTTTACAAGATCTGACCTTGTATGAAAAATTACATTTCTTCGATTAGACTGAGCATCCAAATTTCAAAATTTGTTTTTTGCAACTTACGTAGTTTGGTCTCCCGAACAAAATATCCAAATGAAATTTGATTTACCTATATTAGTAATGTATCTGCACAAATGACAAGTCAACTGAAAATACTTTCGTAAATTTCAGAATAATAAAGTGGAAAATGGAAGCTGAAAAAGTATATAAGCCAAATACAAGCACCATGGAACTCTTATTCAAAAATATGGATGATTCGCTGGCCATGAAGGAATTACAAAAAAAAAATCCCATCTAGGGAATGCTGTCAGAAACAATATCATTACATTGAGAGCAGTAACTACGTTCCAGTTGCTCAAATTTTCCTCAATAACAGGCATTTGTGGGTTAGTAAGAGGAAGTTGAGAATTACTGGTTCTTAATGCTTTTCACTTACAGTTGAGGTGATTGGCAGACAAAGTCTCAAAAATATTTCTGGCCAAAACGATTCAGTAATAAGTGTGTATAACTTTTTTTTTCATGCATATAAGTAACTACAAGCTCAGTTGAACTTTTACAAATGATTTATATTTTGAACCACTGACAAGTAACATACTTCTTCACACTACAAAATGATAATTTTTAGAATATTCTAAAGGTTTTTATAAATGGCAGAAAAATATGAAACACAAATCTAGTTTTAAAAATTATATTGAAACAGCCGTACCCTATATACATATATATTTTCAGATTTGTTAGACATGGCATTGAAACGGAACCTGAAGCTAGAACTGTATATGCCACCAGGAATAATACATATGATGTGATAGAGGTGGGTCTCATAATATCAAATCATCCATGGTTGGCATATTCTCGAGATGGAATAATTATGGGACCCAAAGGATCACAGAAACTTCTTGAAATCAAGTGCCTTTTCATACCAAATATATTTATTTATATGAAATTTTCAACAGTTTTATGCATTGAAAACTAAATTATACAAATGTACATATATAAAATAATATTACTAATAGAACAAATATAACATAAATTAGTCCAATTAATATAATATCATTTACTCAGAGACTCCTCCTTGTACCTGTGCTATGTTAAATACCTCGTTTATTTGTTATGGAATCATTTTGTAAAAAAAACTACTTGGTGAATAAAGACAAAAATGTATCAACTGTATTTTCATTGCATGAATGAAACCAGCCTTCTCACATAATTTGACATTGATAGATAATTGGTGGTACATTTGCTAAATCAGCAGAAGGGAAACCCATGAAAATCTACCGCACCAACTTGGGAGTGGTGGTTCACCACTTGGTGAAGTAACCAACCCTGAAACAGTACATTTGATACAAATAACATACCAGGAGCAAAACAATAATAATAAACAAATTAAAAGGTGAAAAGAATATGAGAAATACTTAAATGGATAAATAAAATTCCTGGGGTCAAATAAATTCAAAAATAATTTGGGGAATGTGTAAAAATTTAATTGATAAGGTGAGTGAACAAAATGAACACCCCTTAAATACCAAAAGTGATTGAAAGGACTTGAGAAAAGTAAATTCCAACATAATTGAAAAAACAAGTGGTATCAACAACTGGTACTGATGGAGTGATACAAAGGAATTTGAAGCAGATAAATTAACTATTGCACATAATAATATAATTGTCATGATATTATCAACCTGAGGAAGTCCATTGTATGGTAAACTTCTTCCAAGTATGGCAAATATTTTTAACCTCTGATTATTCCTATCGATATGAACACGAGCTTGGACAATTTTTGCGTTCAATAATTTAAGAAATCTTTATTGACCCAAGAAACATAAATTTTTATAATACGGTTCTAATTCTATAATTAAAACAATAAATAACAATATTCAAAGAAATGATTGCAACGAAAAAAAGAAGGTTTGTCAAAAGCATCATTGTAATAAATGTTTTTTGAAAAGATTTTTTTCTATGATATTTTTCAAATTGGGTATTTAATTGAATATAAAAATTCTATCATATAAAATTGATTTTTTTTCAAAGGTTGTATTTATTCTGCGTGTGATGAGACTATTGGATTGTCTAGTTTGGTGATTATGAATGGTAGGTAGTAGGTAGCAAAATACAAATAGTAGAAGAGGAAAATGATTTAAAAAACTTGCAGCGCCACACACACAACGAAACAGATTAAGCATTTCATTTATGAACGCACAAAGTGCCCGAAACAAGTTTGATGACTTTTATTGCTATGTGAAAGAAAAGAACTGTGACATATTAGTGATAACAGAAACGTGGTTTCAAAGTAATGAGGTGAATCACTTTCAAATAAATGGTTATAGCAGTACTCATTCCTGCAGAAACTCTGAAGGATGAGGATCTTCAATATATATAAAAAATTCAATAGACTATAGTTTTGAAACAAATGAAAATACGAATAATGATCAAACTCTTAACTTTGTAAGTATTAATTTACGTGGAAGCAATATCAGACTTTATAGACCTCCATCCTTACCGGTAAATGAGTTCATATCAGAATTAGATCAAATTTTAAGTAAAAATAAGCAGAAAACGATCCTAATAGGGGATATGAATGTGAACTTATTAAATTTCTCTAAACGGCTTTAGAATATGTAATAAAATAAATAGTAAAAATGCAACAAGAGTAACTGCACAGTCAAAGACTATAATTGTAAGTTGTGATGTAAAAGTTAGTGATAAATATATATCGGATCATAATATTTTAGAGATAAGTTTAGTTGATAAGGTAAAAACCAAAGAGAAGAAAGTTATAAAAAATCACTTTGTACTCAGTCAATCATTATTCAAACATAAATTTGAAGAGTCCAGTAAAAAGACAAAAATTAATTCATTTGAACTTTTGGTATCATCAATTCAAGCCAGTAAAAAAGAGGCAACTCATTCATATAAGCTGAAGCACAGAGACGGAAATGATTGGATAACCAAAGAATTTTTGGATCTCATGAAAAAAAGAAGTAAATAAAAGAAGGAAGTTGCTCAAAAAGGATTTTTTCGAAAAACAATGGGAAAAACAGGAAATAATAAAAAACAATGGAAACTTATTAATGATATAGTAAAAGGAAAATTAGGTAACAGTGAAATAGAATATATAACAGGATGGAGAAAAAATATGTGATCGTAAAGAGATAGCAAATACATTCAATGATTACTTTGTAAACATAGGGAAAAGTATAGCAAACAATATAGTTAATATCAATAACTATGATACAACTATCTTTGAGAAGGTATGTAACAACAACTCAATAATATTAAATGACACGAATGAAAAGGAAATACTGGAGACTGTAAACGAATTGAATAGAAATGCAGCAGCAGGACATGACCAAATTAACACAAGAGATATTCTGACATTGAAAATCACCAATATTAGTATTTTTGATCAGTGATGTTTTTCATCAAGGTATCTATCCAGAAATAATTAAAGTTGGTATGTTTATTCCGTTACACAAATCAGGTTCAACCAAAGTAATTGACAACTATAGGCCAATTACAATTGTATCATGTTTTTCAAAACTAATTGAAAAAATAATTAAAAAACGCATGGTAGCATTCATTGATATCAATGTAAAATTTGACAGATACCAATATGGTTTCCAAGAAAATAGTAGCACCCTTAGTGCTACGGTAGATTTTATAAACTACATCTCATCCAAGCTTGATGGGAAATATTTTGTATTAACAGTATTTGTAGACTTGCGGAAGGCCTTTGATGTAGTCGATCATAAAATACTTTTAAATAAATTAGAAAACATGGGTATCAGAGGGAATCTGCTCACATTACTTAAAACTTATCTACTTAATAGAGACCAATATGTACGTATAGGAAATAGCTGCAGTGACAGTCAACAAACTAATTATGGAGTGCCTCAAGGATCGGTCTTGGGCCCTTTCTTATATACATTACTTGTGAGAAGTTTGGATAAAGCAAAACTGGTCGCAAAATATTTTACTTTTGCGGATGATACTATTCTGGTCTACACAAGTACAGATTCAAGAGAATTGGAAATATTGGTGAACAATGACTTGGAGAAATACCAAGGATGGTTAATAAAAAACAAGCTGCAAATAAATTTGAAAAAAACTACTTATATGCTCTTCGCTCAAAAAAATAAAAACTCAGTAGAAATGCACATTAAAATAGGAAATGAAGGTATAAATAGAGTGGATAGTGCAAAATATTTAGGTTTACTATTGGATGAGAACTTAAACTGGAGTAAACATGTTCAACTTATGGAAAAAAAGTCGTATCAATGATTGGTGCACTATACTGATGTAGGGATTACCTATACAATTCGACATTGAAACTAATCTATAATAATGCTTATTTCTTACCAATTTTCAGTTACCTAATTCCTGTCTGGGGCACTTGTGGGATAACATTAAGCAATAAAACACAACGAATTCAAAATAAGGTTGTGAAGGTGTTATTTAACTACAGTTACAGAACATCAATAGTAGTAGTTTTCAAAAAAACTGGTCTTCTTCAAATATCAGAAATATCAAAGATTGAACAAAGCAAATTCCTGTACAAAGTGATAAATAATAACTTCAAATGTAATACGCAATTAGAAATGGTGAACAATATACATGCTCATGAGACCAGAAGACATAACGCATTATATTTAAGTAATGTAAGAACAAACATAGCTTCAAATAGCCCACTGAACAGAAGTATACGGACATTTAACAGTTTGCCAGAGTCTATTAGGGATAGTCTAAATTATAACCAATACAAATATAGATTAAAAATGTATTTTCAAGAGGAGTTTGGGAATTGAACTCATAGGAGTGATGTTTGATTCACATTAAATTTGTTAGATTTTAGTATACAGAATGTCCCGTAAAGACCACGTCAAACCGAGGGAGAATGTAGATCAAAGGATAACCCACCTGCTATGACAAAATTCCCACTATAAAAGTCTTACCTTTTTCGAGTTTTTTTTTTTTTGAAAATAATGAATTTTTGCCCCTTTCAATAGTTTTGTCTTTACGGTTAGTACAATTTTACACCTTTTTGGTTCATTTTTTCAGTAAAATATTACTGAAGAATGATTTTAACGTTTACATCAAAAACATTCTCCGAATATTTTAAAGGGGGGCTGTGAGAAATATTTTTATTGAAAATTTTGGTAGTGGATTCTTTTGTTCACCAAGTTTAGCCCATCATAGTGGAACCAAAATGTACTGAGCTACTGCTGCACATTACACCAATAAATTGTCTATTTTATAGTGATTCCAACAAGGTATAACACAGGTCATTTGTTATTCAAAGACAAACGATATGGCTGTTTCTATCCAACAGGGTACGTTTCTGACTATAATTTGACGGTTATTATTTAGGGTAGGTACTAATATTTTTAATGACATGAAAATAATTTACAATCATTACAGAACATGTTCAAAATGGCGACCTCCTTCGCGTATACAGGCTCTGCATCGACTGAGAAAAGACCTTTTCACTTCCCTCAAATGGATGTCGGATATTTCCGCTGCAGCAACTCGGATGCGTTCTCTCAATGCGGCTTCATCAAGTATGGGTGTTGCGTATACTTTGTCTTTCAGGCAGCCCCAATAATAAAAGTCCAGAGGATTTAGGTCAGGTGAACGAGGAGGCCACACAATTTCAGTTCCTCTTCCAATCCACCTGTGGGGATAAGTTCTATTCAAATGTGCGGTTACTTCGCGTCCATAATGTGCTGGGCATCCATCATGTTGAAACCACAGACTACTTCGCAGTGCCAGTGGCACATCTTCCAATAAAATGGGCAGCTGGTCGGTTAAAAATTTCAAATAATTGTTGGCGTTCAGTGATGGCGGCAGTTCGATCGGGTCCAAAATTGCACCATTAAATATTCCAGTCCATTAATTGACCTTGAATCGATATTGTGATCTATCTTCTCTCATCTCGTGTGGATTTATGATCTGCCAGCTATGCAAATTGTGGAGATTCATGTACCCATCCTTGGTACAGGAAGACTCGTCGCTCCAAATGATCTCATTAAAAAAATCTGGATCTGCATGATGTTTTCCAAACATTTGGCGGCAAAATTAAATTGGCGCTGGGGAATCCCTGGGTAGCAAGCTTTGAACTCGTTGGACGTGGTAGGGGTGATAATTGTGCCGCTGCAAGATTGGACTGGCAGTTGATTTGGGTATGCCTGTACGGCGTTTTATCAATCGAGTAGAAATTGATGGATTTTCTTCGAC
This sequence comes from Chrysolina americana, assembly GCA_958502065.1. Classification (NCBI taxonomy): domain Eukaryota; kingdom Metazoa; phylum Arthropoda; class Insecta; order Coleoptera; family Chrysomelidae; genus Chrysolina; species Chrysolina americana. Next base: position 52,543,076 of record OY293410.1, on the reverse strand, counting down.
TGCATCCAAAACGATGTCAACATCTACCGTTGCGGGCCGGACACTACTGGTACGACGCCCAGGAACTCTGCCTTCGGCAATAGCGTTGTGTGTTCGGATAACCACTTCATAGTTGGGGTGTCGGCGATTCGGGTACCGTTCTGAATACAACCTCGCCGCAGCTCGAGCATTGAGTCGCACTTCTCCGTAAATCAAATGCATGTCAGCGTATTCCCACGACGTATACGGAACGTTTGTTTCCGCCATTTTGCAAAATAACGTCCACAACAATTAAGAGATCAGAGTCCACAGAACGCTAAAGTTCCGTTATCACTTCACGAAACAAAATCCAATTCGTTAGGCAAAAGAAAGTCCTGGTCTGGAGCAAAATCAGATACTTAGTACGTGACCGATAACCAAAAAGCGAGAACGATGCGCGAGCTGAGCGCAGGCAAGTCACAAACTGAAGAATGACAGGGCAAGTTAATCTCAAGCGAAGCCACAGCTGTACTGCCTGTGTTGAGTTCTCTGGCTGAGCCAGGTGGATGAATGAGCTAGATGGCAATAAGTACTTCACTAGGTCCGCGACAAATGACCCTACAAATAATGGCCCGGGTACCGCTGCGCCTCGCATGTGAGGAATAATTTTCGTTGAGGTGAATAATTATGCTAGTAATATTTTCGCACGTAGACGATTGCCATTGTTCACTAGGTAATGCAAAATCGAAGATTTCTCAACAGAATTAACAAACTTGATTTTGTCAGAAATGTACCCATTTGAATAAAAACAGTCATATCTTTTTTCTTTGAATAACAAATGACTTGTGTTATACCATTTTGAAATCACTATAAAATAGACAATTTTATTGGTGTAATGTGCAGCAGTAGCTCAGTACATTTTGGTTCCACTACGATGGCCTAAACTTCATGAACAAAAGAATCCACTACCAAAATTTTCAATAAAAATATTTCTCATAGCCCCCCTTTAAAATGTTCGGAGAATGTTTTCAATGTAAACGTTAAAACCATTCTTCAGTAATATTTCACTGAAAAAATGATCCAAAAATGTGTAAAATTGTACTAACCGTAAAGACAAAACTATTGAAAGGGGCAAAAATTCATTATTTTCAAAAAAAAAAATAATATCTCGAAAACGGTAAGACTTTAATGATGGGAATTTTGTCATAGAAGGTGGGTTATCCTTTGATCTACATTCTCCCTCGGCTTGACGTGGTCTTTACGGGACACCCTGTATAATGTGTACATAATTTGTTCCGTGACCGGCACTGTGTTTGCCATTTTGGAAATGAGTCTCTTGTTTAAATGATGCTGTTTGTAAATTACAAATGAAAGTTGAAAATTATTTTGTATTGTATTGTTTGAATAAAGTTCTTATATAAAAAAAGGTATTGATTGAATGAAATTGCAGAGATGAATGTTTCCTATTATTTTTAACAGAATATATGAATATACATATTTTCAATTTGTACAAAGAATTGATGTCTAAAACATTGTTTGGAACATATAAATGGGATGTTGATTCAAGGAATGGTAATTTAAAAATACATTTAATACTTTTGTTTTGCAAAGACTTAGGTCCACTTTGATTGAAGATTTCAGTATCAGATGCTCATCCTCCATATGCTTTACTGATGAATGTTATGAGACCTGATGGAGAAACTCCTGTCATAAACTCTACAGAATGGTGTTTTTATATTGGGAGTATGTTCTCAGCCTGCAGCACAGGCATTTGATTTTTTCTATTGGAATTTCGGTGCAATCTACTACCACATGAACAGTAAACAACTGGTTACAATACCTTTGCTAACATTGACAATGTATGATAAAACACAATTATTTCAAGATGCTTTTGTAATAGAGAAAAGTACCTATATAAAACAGCATGAGTAATTCCTGTTTTCAGCTTGATAAATGTATAACAATATATTCCTTCATGGAGAGTTCGTATTTTTTTGACCTATCAAACATCCCTGTACAGTCCACAAGGGTATTGAGAAACTCAAAAGAAGGAATGCCAGTCATTCTCACTAGTTGTGACCTAGAAGTTATTCTGTCTATTATGGATGTTACTAGATCTCCACTTTTGACTTGAATTCCTTTGTCAAGGCCTCGACTTGGTTGGAGAGTATGCCCCAATTTCAACAAAGCTTCTATTGCATCTTTTTCAGAACCTGAACAATTCAAAATGAGTTTCATTTGGGGAAGAAATTGGGTGCTTTATTCAAATTCATACCCCTCCCAACCCTCTGATGACTCGGAATACTATGGGTGGGGTATCATCTAACACATTTAATTAACAAATAACACACTACGATCACTCAACAGGGTATTCTCTTTTGGGGAAAATATTGGGTATGTTATTGATAATCAACTTTCTTCCACCCCTCTGAAGACCTCAAACAGTATAAATGGGGTGCAATATGTTCGTTTTAATATCAATCAACATATTTCGAATGAGAAACACAGCTTGATACGTAATAATAAAACTAAAAGTGGAGTTCATTTTTTCTCCTCGTCTAAAGGTGGGTATGGACAATTTTACATTAGTATAAATATAATATTATTTCATGTTAAAACATTATAAAAATTGTGTAATAACTGAAACTCTGCAAATTATATAATATCCTAAATTGGTGCAAATTTTTAGATTATCAGTGACAATACAATAGACAATAGACATACATTTTCATTCTAATTTTATAGAACATTTCCACAAAATAAATAAGCTGTCAATGAAGTTAGTCAATTTAATAAGTTGAAGCAAGCAAAAAAATATTTGAATTCAAAACTGAATTATGAACAGGACAAGATACTTACTTACACTTTTCAATTACCAAACAATCAATCTTGTCTGATATAGACCTTTTCATTTAAGAAACAATTAGCTTTTGTTCTGTATATTGCGGAAACAACGACATGGAAGGAGGTATTCTAAATTTATTAGGGTACAAATAATTTAAAGCTAAATTCTTGAAGATCTAGAAACTCAGATCCCACTCGGAATTTTGCTGAAATTCAAAATTTTTATAAAAGTATTTGGAGTGGGAATTGTTATTTTCAATATTCGACTCAATCTACTGCAATTCTAAAAATGAAATAGGTAATATTCGGATATCTCGAATTTTGAGCTCTATATACCGGGTGACCACGAGGTGAGGTACGCCCCCCAATTTTTCTATAGTTTTGAAGATACAGGTTTCAAATTTGGCACGTCGATATATTACTCAAATACGCATATTTTGACTCCATAACCGAAAATTCACCACTTCCGGTTTAACCGGAAGTGACCCCAAACTTTTTTTTCAAATGACACCCTGTACAATTTTTTTCATTATCAGGAAGAACACGCAATTTGTGATAACACTGTTCTCCAAAATTGAAAATCGTTTGAAAAATGGCGGAGATACAGTTGATTGTTCAATCGAACAAAGTTGGCCGTGAACATCAAACTCAAATCATCACAACTGACGAACGGCGTCAGCATTTACGAGAGGAAGGTTCGAGGTAAGATACAGCTGAAAATCGAGTTTCCCATGTAATTGCAGCAACCATATTTCCCATCAATTATCAAACATTTCCTCAAAACGGATTAGTACCCATAAAGAAAGGCTCACAACTGCCATTTCTCAAATAGCAACATACTCTTTTCACATTGTTATGTTGAAAGATGATGAATTATCAGATTACTCGAATGAAAAGATTTGAAGAATTCCGAAAGGAATCGAAGATACGGGATGTTTCATTATGAGTGTTCTCAAAATTGACTATTCTTAAACATAGGCGGCTTGAACCTACGAAAGCTAAACAAAAATTCATATTTAAAAAAAAAATAGTGAAAATTTGCTGTACATTCTGAATAATGGAACAATGTGAGTTGTCGAAAAACATTCTACGGCGATGGAGCGAACTTTTTTCTCATTACTCGTATGCTAATCGTAATTGATGGTGGATTCATACAGCAGTTTTAAGATCGTTGTTGGAATAAATATTCCATTAACGAACATTCTTATGACTTCTTACTAGTGACTAAAAACTCATGAATTGGAACTGCTGTATAAATCCACCATAAGAATATACCTGCAGAGTAAAAAAAATGTATTAGATATTTATTCCAATTTCTAACATTTGATACAACTAATTTCTGAACGAAAAAAAAGGTATGAAGTAAATTGTTTATTGGTTCTGGTCACTTACTACACTAACAGAAATCAAAGTAATGAAAAAATGATTTACAAGTACTGTTCAAAATGTTCTCCATTATGTTCTCTGCACAAAATTGCACGTCTCACTATTGCTTCCATAACTCCATTTAACTGAGCTTGAGTAATACTTGCAATTGCTTCTCTAAGGCGATGTTCCAAATCCTCCCTTGATGTAGGACTAGAAGAGTAAACCTTGTTCTTCAGGTAACCCCATATGAAAAAATCCAGTGGCGTGAGGTCCGGTGACCTCGGAGGCCATCTTGTAGGACCATTCGTGCCAATCCATCGATTTAGGAATGTTTCATCTAGGTAACTGGTTACTACTCGGGAATTATGGGGAGGTGCACCATCCTGCTGGAAATACATATTTTGGTAGACGTCGAGAGGTAAATTCTCCATGAATCCTTCTATTTCGTTTCGTAGAAATCCCAAATAGCGTTGCCCATTCAACATACCATCAAATATTATGGGCCCAATGATTCGAGTTCCTATCAGACCTATCCACACGTTGAATCCAAAGCGTTCCTGAAAATTCCCTTGTCTTATGAGCCTGGGGTTTTCAGTTGCCCAGTATCTGGTGTTGTTTCTATTGAACATACCAAGATTCGTAAATCTTGATTCGTCGGAAAATATAATGTTTCTCGTCATATTCGGGTTCCTTATGTGGTTCTCAAGTAGCCAATTGCAATATTGGACCCTTCTTTGATGATCATTTTCGTAAAGGCGCTGATGTATCTGATATTTATACGGCTTAAACCCATGTTTTTTTAGAATTTTTCGAGCTGATTCTCGTCCAACTGGTAATTCATGTTCGATTTGTCGAAGTGATATGGTGGGATCTACATAAACAACAGCCAAAACATTAGTTTCCGTCTCTGCATCAATAATAAAACTATCCTGATCATGTACATTGTCATCGGGTTCTATCCTGAATTGCCTTTCCAAACGTGCGAAATAGTTTCTACTTGTTTGGCGTTGTCTGAGAGGGAATCGTTCACTGTAAAGAATGCAAGCCGCAGTTGCATTTTTTCTACACTCGCCATAAATTAGCAGTAAATCTACTTTTTCATTTCTAGTTAATTTTCGCTCCATCGGAATGTTTTTCAACAAGTTACAATTCTCTTGTATTGAATGAGTAGAACAAATTGTCACTTTGTTGACAAAATATGCTTTTTTGTTTAGCTTTCTTATGTTCAAAGCCGCCTTCGTTGAAGAACATTCAATTTTGGGAACACTTATATTGTATTTCTGGTTCCTTTCGGAATTCTTCAAATCTTTTCATTCGAGTAATCTGATAATTCATCATCTTTCAACATAACAATGTGAAAAGAGTATGTTGCTATTTGAGAAATGGCAGTTGTGAGCCTTTCTTTATGGGTACTAATCCGTTTTGAGGAAATGTTTGATAATTGATGGGAAATATGGTTGCTGCAATTACATGGGAAGCTCGATTTTCAGCTGTATCTTACCTCGAACCTTCCTCTCGTAAATGCTGACGCCGTTCGTCAGTTGTGATGATTTGAGTTTGATGTTCACGGCCAACTTTGTTCGATTGAACAATCAACTGTATCTTCAATTTTGGAGAACAGTGTTATCACAAATTGCGTGTTCTTCCTGATAATGAAAAAAATTGTACAGGGTGTCATTTGAAAAAAAAAGTTTGGGGTCACTTCCGGTTAAACCGGAAGTGGTGAATTTTCGGTTATGGAGTCAAAATATGCGTATTTGAGTAATATATCGACGTGCCAAATTTGAAAACTGTATCTTCAAAACTATAGAAAAATTGGGGGGCGTACCTCACCTCGTGGTCACCCGGTATATACAGTGTGTCCCGCTTTTCATGAATACACCCTAATATCTCAGTTATTAATAATGCGATTTTCTTGAAATTTTGGTGGTGATTATATGTTAGGTAAATGAAGTATTTTGGCATAGTGAACATTTTCATCGGCCATAGGCGTGCGGTGTGAGGGGGTAAAAAAAAGCTGTTTTTTGGGAAAAGGATATTAGGGCTCATTTTAGATAACTTTTTTCATCAGAATTAGAATCAGCATCCCCAAAAACCCCCCAATCCATATTTTCGAAATCTCAAGAGCTGATTTGAGGATAAAAAAAAAATAAATTCACTTTTTTCGTCTCGGAATCAGCATCCCCAAAAACCCTTTAATTCATATTTTCAAGAGCTGATTTGAATAAAAAATTATTCAACTCTTTTTTCAATAAGTCCTTGTAAGCAAAATTCAAACCGTCTTTCAAAATAACCATTTAACACGGTATGTGGAAATTTTGGTTTAAATGCCCTAATTCTGTTGCGTTTCAAACATCTCTATACTTTGTTTTTCGTTGAATTCATTGTCCTCGCAACTGCCCTTACAGTACCAATTGGGTTGTTTCGAAATTCGAAATGTTCGTCGTTCGGATAGTGTCTTTGATTTAAATTGTACCTCCCTGGTCTTGTCTTGAAAACCGCTCTAGTCTTTGCGAACAATCTGTTGATTTGGCGTGAGAAATTGATTCTCGATCATGATGCCTTCCATTGAATATTCCAGCAACCTGACGCGTAGATCTTTCATTATTACCAAATAATCAGATAATCTCCACTTCTTCTCCAAGGATATAAGGGGCTCATTTTAGACAATTTTTTTTATCAGATTTGGAATCAGCGACCGCAAAAACCCCTCAATTCATATTTTCGAAATCTCGAGAGCTGATTTGATTAGAAAACAAAATTAAAGTCACCTTTTTTCAATAGATTGTTTATTTCTAACTTTTTATATCAAATCCCTAATCCTATATTAAATTTCAAACACCTTCGTTTCATTATATTCTGTATCGTTTGCAACTGCCCTTATACTACAATTTAGGTATTTCCGAAGATACGCACACTTTGTTACCGTTGGCTTGCCGATTTGAGTTTTCATGCAAATTAATGAAAGAGTGCTTTGAAACAAAAGTGTTTGTTTGACATCGGTAATCAGTACGAAATGTCAATAAGTCAAGCAGTGTTACTTAACTGTTAATGAGATGGCACACAACCGAATAGTAGTTCTTACAATTGGAGAAAAAGTAGAAATTATCCGCTTATTTGGTAATAATGAAAGATCTACGCGTCAAGTTGCTGGAATATTCAATGGAAGGCATCATGATCGAAAACCAATTTCTCACGATACCGTTGCCAAAATCAACAGATTGTTCGCAAGGACTGGAGCCGGTTTTCAAAATAAGACCAGGGAGGTACAATTTAAATCAAAGACACTATCCAGACGACGAACGTATCTTAGCAGAATTTCGAAACAACCCAAATGGTACTGTAAGGGCAGTTGCGAGGACAATGAATTTAACGAAAAACAAAATATGGAGATGTTTGAAACGCAACAGGATTAGGGCATTTAAACCAAAATTTCTACATACTCTGTTAAATGGTGATTTTGAACGACGGTTTGAATTTTGCTTATGGTTGCAGGGTAACTATCTTAACGACAGACTTTTTCTGAAGAACATGATGTTTACTGACGAGGCAACGTTTACAACAAACGGTGTGGTGTCTAGTCAAAATTGTAGGTTTTGGGCAGCTGAAAATCCGAATTGGGTAATTCATTGTAAAAACCAATACAGTGAAAAAGTTAACGTGTGGTGTGGCATATTCAACGAACGGATTGTTGGCCCTTATTCCTGGATAACCTGACCGGACAAAATTTTCTAAATTTTTTACAAAATGGTCTCTATGATTTTCTCATGGAATTGCCATTAGCACAAAGACAAAACTTAATCTTTCAATTAGATTGGGCCCCCGCACACAATTCTGGGATAGTTCGGAACTTTTTGAATGCAATTTTCCCTATGAAGTGGATAGGTAGAAATTCTCCTTTGGAACCATGGCCCCCTAGATCGCCAGATATTACCCCTTGTGACTTTTTTCTGTGGGGGCATTTGAAGAATAAAGTGTATGCTACTCGGCCGCGTAATAGAGAGGAACTTTGCTTTGCAATTAGGCAAGCGTGTCAGGAAATAAATCCCCAAATTTTAAGAAAAGTGAATGTACGTTTGAGAAGAATTGTTGAAAAGTGTATTGTTTCAGAAGGTAGTCATGTTGAAAACACAAGAATCCAAAATAAAGTAATTAGTAATTTTGTTACCACTGTTACAAATAAAGAACTTATTAAAAAAAAGACTTAAACTTTTTTTTTTTGTTCAAATCAGCTCTTGAGATGTTGAAAATATGAATTAACGGGTTTTTGGGGATGCTGATTCCGAATCTGATAAGAAAAGTTGTCTTCAATAAGCATTAATATTCATTTCTCGAAAAATGCCTTTTTTCTCTCCCCAACTTCGCACGCCAATGGTGAATGAATATGATCACTATGCCAAATGCTTCATTTTTCTAACATAAAATCACCACCAAAATCTCAAGAAAATCGCTAATAACAGATATTCGGGTGCATTGACGAAAAAAGTGAATTTATTTTTTTTTCTCCTCAAATCAGCTCTTGAGATTTCGAAAATATGGATTGGAGGGTTTTTGGGGATGCTGATTCTAATTCTGATAAAAAAAGTTATCTAAAATGAGCCTTAATATCCTTTTCCCAAAAAATAGCTTTTTTTTACCCCCCCACACCGCACGCCTATGGTCGATGAAAATGTTCACTATGCCAAAATACTTCATTTACCTAACATATAATCACCACCAAAATTTCAAGAAAATCGCATTATTAATAACTAAGATATTAGGGTGTATTCATGAAAAGCGGGACACACCGTATATCTGCATTTTAAATTGATTAGAAGTCTTTTACATTATTGAACAGGGATTTAAAATAGCATAAGAAAGCTTGAAGTTTTAATGTGCTTCTTACTCATTTCAATTTTAAAAAGATGTCTGATTAAATTTAAATGAAACTCTCGTGTACGGCAGAAAATGACTGAAATAAGGGCTACTGTTCACGTTCACAGTAGCGATATCCAAAAATATTGAAAATCAACCTATAGTATTATTTACGGATCGTGACTGAACAGTAGCCGGACCACTCGTTGATGCAGATCCATGTCGGCAGCCATTTTATTCGCAGAAAAACTGCGAAGTTCGCGAAGGTATGAACTAGATTAAACTCAAGGAGTTTCAAAAATCTTCGGCATTCCGCAGTATTTTGAGGTTAGGTTTTTATTCATAAAAAAATACAAACCAAAGCGTCTGTATATTTAACAATACACTCAAAATGTAAATGTCAGGTTCTCTACAGATCTAGCTGTTAATTTTATTTTATGATTACTGCAAAGAACTATCCTATTTTTTGTTGATATAAAATCAAAAAAACTAATTGTTATTCTAATCGGTTCACAATGAAATAATGCTCAGCAAGTTATCTATCTAGGGCATCTTGGTGTCGTTTAACCTGAAGCAGTCAGTTTGATTCTTCATATATAAGTTATGATGTTACTATTTCCTCATAATTTAGCACTAAGAATGGTAATAAAAAAATTGTGTAGTGTATTCCAAGCAGTTACTCGATGTCCATATCAAAAACGTTAGTGCTATGTCCTCCATTTTTTTATGACTTGAACTTGGCTCTTCAAGTTGACTGTCATTCGATATCTGAAGAAACTTGGAGTGTAGTTAGTACTTTGAGGAGTAACACCTATATCAAAAGCCCGAATAGAGTAGCGAATATAGCATATACCTGCAGATAATATATCAATGAGCTCGAGATATAATGTGAAGGTCAAGCCATCCTTCGGAAGCGACGTTAATCTGGATTCAATGAATATTGGGTTTGTTAGACATCTAAGTGTACACAGTGGCTTCGGTGATAAACCTTGGTAGTAGAAATATGCTGAAGTTAAATAAAGCACAAAGGGAGAAATCTTACATGTTCTGGCTGAAAACCGATGATTGAACTTCCTGTTACAACTGCTGCATAAATCCACCATATCACATAGAAACAGAGCTAAATGTATCAGCAGATTCATTGAGTCTGTTGGATCTCCTCATAGATCTTTCAGATGATAATTTAATTGATGACTTACCTCTTGCATGCTTCACTAGAAGAAACAATAAAATAGACGGAGCCAATGGCTCAATGGTTCTAGAAATATGTTTTGTTTCATTGCATTTTATTGAAATTATAATACAAAACATCAGAAAATATACATCACATAAGTTCTTTCAAAAGACACTTGACAAAAAACAACTTATACACAAGTATACTAAATAAACAGTATAGTAACATGATTTATATTGAAGTAATAAAATAAAACCGTGGTAATCAAAACAAGATTTAGATTTATCAAGTTATATAATTTGTTTTAAATTTTATTATTACACATTTCATCCTTGGAATACATACATACATACATACTTATTCAATTCGCTCAACCAACTGTTATATGATAGAACTCGAACAGAACTGTTGCAGCAAATAATGGGACAATTATCAAGCAAATTCGACAAAAATAACTCAACAATGATACAATGAGGACAATATGTTAGAAATAAATTTTTTCACATCGTATTACTAAGAACCATTAATCTTCTGGTCATTGTTACTAAGTGGTGGTCAATTCATGTACCTATCATACATGTTAAAATAATCAACTGTCTATTGGAATCAACAAAATTCAAAAATTATCTTACAACATTCAAATGAAGTCTCAAGTCTATTCTACTTGGTAAATGTTTTTATACACTCAATGATTTTTTATATGATCCACTGTGTTTTCCTGTACAGAACGAATTTGTATTTTTTCCATGTATTACTTTTTTATAATTATTTCTTGTATTTTGCCATATTGCTCCTTAGTATTAGACATTTTCTTAACTACTAGACAAAATGAAAATTTTTTATATTTGAAGGAAATAAAGAATTTGAATACCTACAGGTTTGATCGATGGCAATTCAATTTATTTCATTTTATGTCAATAAAGCTCTTTTATTATTACTTATCAGTTGTAATTGTTAACAAGTAAAAATCTCATTGACATAAACTTCAATTGATATTTGTTTTCGTTCTACTAAGCTGGTATCGCAAAAAAGCAATGTTACTAAAATACAGCCTGATTTTTTTATACAAACAATTATATACTTCCTGTAATACAAATACTCAAATTATGGGTCTCTGTTGTATTGCTCGAATTTCTTCAGTTCAACTTTGATACACTGGGATCTCTGTTCTGTGTTTCATGGAAAATATTTCATTGGATAACAGGATACATCATGAAATGATGGACAGGTTGAGTTTTTCTCATGCAACGTCTTCACTCAAAAGGTTTACCTGATTGCACTATGTAATGTACAATAGTTGGAATGCTTACTGTGAAAAAAAAGGAATAAGCTCTGAAAAATTATCACTATGTTGAAAAGTAAATAAAAAATCAAGCAATAAGCGAAAAATAATTTATTTTGTTATTTGACCTGTTTTTGAAACTTTTATTTTTTTTAAATAAAAATTTCATAAGGCGTGGTCAATGGAATAGTGAATACCTGCCAAATTTCAAGTTAATCAGACAACTAGAAGAGGGTCAAAACAGTCTGAAAGATTTCAACTGAACTTGAAAACAAAGCTAACGAAAAAGAAATGAACAAAGGAAGTTAAACAAAAGTTTATACATAAGGAAGTTAGCAGCCTCACCAACAATAAATAATTCTTCAACATGGTGAAACTTCCTTGATAGTTAGCATAAAATGTAAATGTCTGATTAATTTGATAAATTGTAATTCTCTTCCATTTGATGCAACTGCTTAATTATAAAATAATTAATAAGTTGGGGCTTCCCTTCGATATTTTTTTCCATTTTTCAACCAATTTCTTTGTCCTTGAAAGCTTTATTCTGTAAAAAATAAAAAGTTATTTTATGAATACAACCCAATGTATATTAATTTCTACTTTGAATGCTTGATAGTAACTTTTTTTAAAACTTTATTATATTTTGATATTCTATTAAGATATTAATTTATGAAAATCTTAGGATATTTTTTCTAATGAGATTTTAATACATTCTGATAAAATTCTATTTTCATCTAGTGGTGCCTATTGAAAGATCTTCAAATGTTTCTTCAACAAAAAATCTCGTTGCTGAATTTGTGCATTTCTCCAGTTTAATTTATGTCTTGCTATTCCTCTTTCTTCAGTTCAGTGGATTTAAATTGTTTTTGATATTGGTATAAAGACCAGAGTGAAATATGAAAGTTTGTTCAGTACAATGACTATACCATTTAATTTTTTTAAGCCCTACCTAGAAGTATACAAATTTTGAAAATGATTTTAAATGCAGGATCTCATATATGCCTTGCAGGAATACTTGAAAACAAGAATGCAGAACAACAATTACCTTCAACGACTCAACTTCTTCCAAGTAAATGTTTGTATTGAAGCATCATGTTTTGATTCGGAAGTAATTTTTCCACCATTTCACTGAAAACAGAAATATTATTTAAATGTTATTGAAAGAGTTAAGAATAATATTTTATAGCAAATTAATATTTGCTTGAAATGTTTGTATTCAAAAATTGACAACAGAAGAAAGGAAATACACATGAGTAAATTTCATGTAACTGAAATTGTACACTTGTACCAAATAAATAAATCTGAGTTAAGAAGGTTGATCTACTGCTTGGAGCAAGAAATCCATTTGTTGTATGGACCCGCATAAGAGTGGTAACATAAGTTATCCATTACAACATACTGACACTTGAACCAAACAACAGAAACGTGATTTTCTTTCCATTATGATCATACAATAGATTTGTATTCAGAAAATATATGTATATTGAAAACATGTGATCATTAGATTAAAAAATAAAATATAATTAATAATCAATGTAAATTCAAATTGGTTCCTACCATCAAACATATTTCTTTTGAAAAGTCTAAATGAATTATAATATTGTATATAATTAATTTTTTCAAAGACATTCCATTCTTTACCTGTTAGTTTCAAGCCCATCATCACTCTGAATAATAGGTCCAGATGTTGACGACGTGGATGTTGAAGAAACTGAAGACTTTGAATCCACAAAATGTCTGGAAGTGCAAGAAATTATTTTGTTTATTGTTTATTTAGCTATAACACTAATTATATGTCGATTTACAATTTTTGTCAATATACAATTAATACAACACAAGTATAAATTTCAAGATAAAACACATTACAACAATAATATATATCAAACAAGATTGAATAGAGACAAATAGTTTGTCAATTGACCATCATCACTGCTGGGAGTAGCATTGATTCATCAAATATCTCTTTAACTTAATTTTGAATATATTTACTGAATCAGCACCTCTAATATCATTTGGTAATTCATTATAATGTATAAGGCCTTTGAAGAATACCGAGTTTTGCGTTGCACTTTTAGAAACAGAACTAACATAGAAGTTGTTTCTATTTCTAGTTGGGTAGCTATGCACATTGTAATGAAGCTTTTGTTGTAAGTAAGGAGGTGATAAGCCTGTTTTCATTTTATGCACAAATATCATGGCATTATATAAGAGACATTCCTTGACTGGTAACCACTGTAATATTAGTTGCATGTCCAGGATGGGAGTATACTTAGAGCAGGACAATAGTATTCTCATTGCCCTATTTTTCATTTTTTGCAATCTGGAGATTTCATTTTGATTCAACAAGAACAGTACTGTAGAACAGTAGTTGAAGTGTGGAAGAATTATAGTGTTGAAGATTACTTCTTTAGTCCATTTTGATAATCCATAGGAACACCTAAATAGGTAATTGAGCTTGTATGATATGATTTTAATGATATAGTTTGCATGATCTTTAAATTTTAACTGCCGGTCTACGATTACACCTAGATATTTGAATTTATCGACCATATTTATTTTATTGTTACCTATTAGTATAGTGTAGTTTTTATCGATGAATTGTGAATGAATAGGACTATTTCCAATAACCATATATTTTGTTTTATTTGAGTTCACCTTCAGTAGGTTACTAGAGCACCATTTATTTATATTTTTCAATGTGTCATTGACAGTTCCAACTAGAGATTCAGTGTCTTTCGATGAGAAGTATATAAGTGTGTCATCAGCAAATATATGAATAATACAATGACCTCTGACATCAACAATATCATTTATATAAATAATAAAAAAAAGTGGGCCCAATACACTTCCTTGCGGTACGCCTCTATCACAATTTATTTCATCAGATATGATGCTGTTCAGTTTCAGTTTCCTATTCGTCAGGTAGTCTATGCACCATTTTAAAGCCATTCCCATAATTCCTACACTTTGTAACTTTTTTACCAGTATATTTCGATCCACTGTTTCGAAAGCCCTCTGTAAATCAAGGAAAACTGCCAGAGTTGTAATATTTTTATCTAATTGGATCTTCCAGTCATCTAGTACGCATTGGATGGCAGTTTCACAGCTATGTTTTCCCCTGAACCCTGATTGATTTATAGTAATAACTTGATTTTGTTCTAGGAAACTTACAATCTGTTCATATACAATCTTTTCAATAATCTTATCTATTGCGGTAAGTACATTGATAGGCCAAAGATCACTAGCTTTTTTTGAATTATTAACTTTAGGTACTGGCACAATTGTTGCTATTTTAAGATCATCAGGCATTTTAGCAGTTTCCAATGATGTATTTATCAGATTCAAGAGTGGGTCACATATATTATTGAAGCAACGTTTTAAAATATTTATATCGATGCTATCAGGGCTGCTTTTATTGGGAAGTGAGAATACGACGTCTTTGAGTGATTCCATGTTTTAAGTTGAAAACCATATATACAGTTTTCATTTTGTTTGTCTACAATGTCATGGTGTATTCCTATATCTATCGAATCAATTATTTTTTGTATACTATTTACATAGAAGTTGTTAAGGGTATCAGGCAATCTATCAGTGTCAGTGATCACAACATTGTCTTCGAATTCCAATTCCAAAATACTACTCAATTTAGTGTTTTTAGGTAACATACACTCTAAATTTTTCCACATTTCTTTGGAATTCCCTTTGGAATCCTGAATTCTTTGTTCCATATACTTGCTCTTTTCATTTCTAATTATCTTAACAGCAATATTTCGTTTTTGTTTATAGTCATTCCAATTTTTTTCAGTCTTATTTTGCGAGTACTTTTTATAACTCAGATCCCTACTATTTGTTGCTTCTTTCACCTTTTCATTCCACCATACTTTCTATTTGGGTTAAATTTTCATTTCCTTTTTCGGTGCTACCGAATCAAATACCTATGAAACTTATGAAACACAAAACATAGGGCCACCACATTTTCTAAACTCTTTCATATGTACATTCCACATAAATAGGATAACATATTGGTGTATGTCCCATGAAAAATGGATCATTTAAATTTATTGTAAAAGAATTATATTTTTGTTTATTGTTTGTGTATTTTTGTGTTTAGCCTTCGAATGCCACACTTTTTTAGAGACTATACAATTTGATAAATTATGAAATTTTCTGAGAAATCTTTTGTTATTATAATCTTATAAGCCATAAACTGAAGATTGTAATTCTAGTAATATGTTATTATGCATAAGGCAAACAATAGCTCTCTGTTATAGTAGAGCCCCAATATTGAATTTTCTTAGCCATGCTTTGTGTCAATCGTTTCTATCAACTTTTCCTGTCACTCCTAATTTATTTCTATTTTGTGGAAAACAAGCCTTGATACAAAGTTTCGAATATTTCCCGATAGGGGCCGTGACCTAATGCTAAACTCTCCATGGCCAACACCAGGGTTTGTAGACATCTTAGGATATGTTCCGTAAATAGACAAAAGTAACCACTGCTTACCGGACCGGTGACATAAGTTTTGACATTAGTTTTTGTCTGGTAATTGTGGTTGCAATTTATTTTCGGGACATTTGTCACTGTCATTTGTCTCTTCAGTCTTTCGTGGTTTGTTTGATTGTATATTGTTTCAATTGGCGATAGCTAGCTATAAATATTTTTGGTGTTTTCGATTATTTTATTAAAATAATATCAATATATATATAATGAACCAGAGTTTTTTTATATAATGTCTGTTAATCATAAACAAATTCCTGGTAACCTTGAGTTATCCGTCTCATTCTTTTCCCCCCTAACTTTATCGTAGCTTTTCTTCAAATTTCTATACTTCTCATCACATTTTGAAGCGCTTTTGTTGTATCCGAATGTATTCAGATTTGGGCTGATTGTTTCCCACATCTATTTATTTGTGAAGTTTGGAGAATCAAATTTGTTTGTGATCTTTGTAGATTGAATTTAACAGCTTCACCATTTCGTCAGTCCATGTCTACTGAGTGTAGAAGTCTCCTTTAGAGATAATATCGGTTTCTCATTACCGGAATGAATAGATGCGCCAGATTCTCCATTTGCATGAAATAATTAAGTTTTCATAATCTATTGAAAAATTGTCGCAATTCCTGAAGCATGCGTGCTCTATCAAAATTTTATCATCTATAAAGTTATTAAAAATCAAATTATTAATACATTTGTTACCTCTTCGATCTGTTCAATCACTTCAATTGAATTCATATATCATATAAAACAAAGTTTTTTAACCCCAAAAAATAAAAAGTATTCAAACCAGAATAACCAGATCAACCAAAGAAAATAGTCGGTCGTTCTGGTGACAGACAATCGACCGCTTTTTCAGGAACCAAGTCCCGTAAATAACCTTTTATTCAGTTACCAACCTAATAAAAGACATTTACGGGACGCAAATTCAGCAACCAAAACAACCAAGGTGATATACGGAACATATCCTTAATAGCGCCTGTTGTTGCCAATTGGCAATCCTGCACTGTCATAAGGAAAGAATTCCTAACCACAACACTTCCCGATAGGAAATTGAGTTGAGGAATGAACTTTTCCAAAATAATTTCCAATCAGAGCCGGTTTTAAGAGCTTACGGTCAACTTTTTCGGGCTCTCTCCTGGATAAAAAAAGTGTCTACAATAAAAAATAAAAATTGTTTTTCGACAAATAAATTATATAGGAACATAGGTAGGTACATTTCATGTGTAAAAAAAACGAGAAATTTTCTGGGTATACTACACTTATAAACAAATCGTGTCACAACCGGGCCCCATCGAGGGTCCGGGCCCTAAGCGGCCGCTTACTCCGCTTATAGGATAAACCGGCACTGTTTCCAATATTTCATCTTATCTACTATTGACTGCATATTTGCACTTATTAACCAGTACTTGAGAGTTATATTTAAGATATAAACTTCACACTATGTATAAAAATGTAGCAATTTTTCCTTCCTCAACTCAACCTAAAATTACATTGCACACGCAGGCGCAACTAAAATAGAGTTTTGATTGGTCCATTCGGATCGCCTATCGGGAAGTGTTGTGGATAGGAATTCTTGCTGTCATGAGTGTCATGTGAAATGTGAAGTGTGAAGGCAAAGTCGCAGACGCAAAGTAGCAGTAGTTTTCAGTTTTAGTAAACTGAAATTGTTTCTGAATTCAAACCAAATAATTAGAATTAGTGATAAGTTTAAAAAAATTCAAGTTATGTGTATTGGAAAGTTCGGTTGATGTTTTAAATATGAGTGACACGATCTGTTAAATACTTTTGGAATCTAGTGCTGCTACATTCAGGTTTTGCTACTATTTTGTTTATTTTAGGAATATTTTTTTGAACGAAATTCAACGATTTGAAATACCGATGAGCTCTAATTACGAAAATATTTGTTATCAAATTCTGATTGGCTAGTACTAACCTAAATTCGAAACTGGTCCGTCCTGTCTCAAATTTTTAGAACCTTAAGAACTGCAAAAAAAGATTAGCTTACCTCCCTGAAATACATTTGTTTTTGTGATGATCTCACTGTAAAGATATGGCATATTTTAATATCTAACAAATTCCACGAAACCAGAAAATAACGAGAGAAGAACTTGAACGTTTTAAATATGGATTAGGCAAAAATTCTAGAATTTGGAATCCAACAACTTGGTGGAATTCAATGTGAACAAAACAAAAGAATGTATTTATGGCATATTTTAATATCTAACAAATTCCACGAAACCAGAAAATAACGAGAGAAGAACTTGAACGTTTTAAATATGGATTAGGCAAAAATTCTAGAATTTGGAATCCAACAACTTGGTGGAATTCAATGTGAACAAAACAAAAGAATGTATTTTCTCTAGAAATGCCGATCTAACAGTGGCCAGTGTAATTGTCAGGAGTATCCATATCAATGAAGTCCTTCTTTTTGATGCTTGGTATTACCATCAGCAGTACATTTTCATGGGAAAACCATGTGAGAATCCATTTCCAAAAATGCCTCAGTAAGACCTATTTCACTCCCCCTCAACTGATTAGGAGTTATAAGCCACAGATCCAATCTGTCCTGAAATACTCTTCCCTTTTATGTAGTGCAGCCCGTAAACACCCACTGAAACTTTTAGATTCTGTCCAATATTAACATCTTTATTTGAAATAGGAAACCTAATATACAAAATATACAAGAAAACTATGAATAGTAAATAAAACAAACACTACGAAATATATATAAAAACAGTAAGAATGAATAGTAATGAAAAATTTAAATTTACAATAACAAACAGGAGAATGAATAAATAAGTAAATCAGCAAAATTAATATAAATATACACACAATAAAATTATTCGGCTTGGTTTGGTTACAGATTAATTGGTTATGTCCAGCAATAAAATAGTTAAAATGAAATCACATGATTAAAAGCAATGATTAAAACAATGAAGCGTCCAGATTATATTTACTGTATTCGTTTTTATGGGTCTATTTATTTTTTTTTAAACTCCTTAAGCTTTGTTTTGAAATCTTCTAAGGTGGCAATTTTTTTTAACGATTCTGGTAATTCCTTGAATTTGCAGAAACCTTTAAAAAATAACGAGTTCATGGTACTCCTGAATGCAGTTCTGTTTATGTGTATATTATTCAAATTTCTGGTATTATAATTATGAATATTTTTGTTCAAGTTAAGGTACCGTAAAAAATATTCTGGTGCCATACCATTTACTATTTTGAATACTAAAATCATTGTGAAATAGTAGATTCTATTTTCAACTGACAACCAATTCAAACAATTTAGCATATTTTTTATGGGAGTAAGACGATTTGTTTTCAATATTACCCTCATTCCACGGATTTGGAGTTTTTGTAGCATATTTAATTTATTTATATTGAATGAAAGTAATATAGACGCACAATAGTCAAAATGAGGCTGAATGATAGTGTTGTAAACTATAACTTTGGACTGTATCGACAAATATTGAGCTATTCTACTGAAAAAATAAAGTTTCTTTGATATTTTTTTGTGGATATATTCAAAGTGACTGTCAAAACTCAATAAATTATCTAGTTGAAAACCAAGGTATTTGACTGTTGACACAACTTCAATTTTTTCGTTATTTATATTTAGGTTTACATTATTGATATTAAGAGAACTATATTTATATTTTTTGGTGAAGATCATGGCTTTTGTTTTAGTTACATTTAACTTTAATTTGTTGGTGCATAAATACTCATTCACAGTTTCTAAAACCACGTTCATTTTATGGACAGCTCTATCTAGATTCACATCACTACAGATAAGCAACGTATCATCGGCGAAAAGGTTTATAACACAAAAAGAAGAGGGCCTAAAACGCTATTTTGGGGAACACTCACATCAATATCTATTTCATTTGATAGTGTATCTTTAAAAGAGACTCTCTGTTTTCTATTATTCAAATAATCACTAAACCACTCTTCTAATACTTTTCCATCAATCCCATACTGTTTCAATTTCAACAACATAATTCCTCTGTCAATTGTCTCAAAAGCCCTCTTTAGGTCTAAAAATACACCTATAAAATATTTCTGGTTATCTAAACTGGTCTGAATATTACAAAGTGTGAGCTGCAATGCTGCTTCACAAGATAATTTTTTTCGGAAACCCGTCTGATTGTCTATTAAAATTGAATTTTTAGTAATGTGATCTAATAATTGCTTATAAACAGTGACTTCTAAGACTTTTTCAATTGGGGGCAAAGTATTTATAGGACGAAATTCATCAGCTTTATTGGTGTTAGCTATTTTTGGAATAGGAATAACAGTACTAATTTTCAACATTTCAGGTATTTTTCCTGTATGCAGTGATGTATTAACTAAGTTTAGTAAAATATGACCTATGGTTTCAAAAACTTCTTTGATCATTTTACAGTTGAGCGTTTCATGTAAAGAAAATTTATTGTCCAAGCCATTGACTATTTTCCGCAAATCTGGCATAGAAAGCATTTCAAAGTTTTCGAATTTAACAAATAAATTATTATTTACATTCTGCCAACGTTCAGTAATGTTAATATTTCGTACAATATCCTTAATGCTTTTAACAAAATAGTCATTGAAACTACAAGCGATGACTACTCTATTCATTAACCTTTTTTTAACCTCATGTGTATCGAAGCATATGCAGTTGGGGACATCTTGACTGTTACTGTTAACCAGTTTCTTCAACGTTTTCCACATTTCCTTGGGATTATATCTATATCTGTCAATATTGTCAAAATAATATAAGTAGTTCTTTTTTTTGCTTTAAAATATTGACAACAGCATTTCTCAATAGCTTGAAAAGTTCCCATTTCTCTTGTTTAGTATTGTTATTACATGATTTGAATTCTTTATATGCCCTATAACACCTCTTTATTGAATCATATACCTCATAATCAAACCAAGGTAATTTTGATCGGTATTTACACTTTTCAATAAGAATAATACTATTAATTACAAATATCAGACAAAGTCTGATGGCTTCAGGAGAGAGACAGAAATTTCAGTAAAAACCCCTTATTCTCTCCTCAATTTAGGCAGATATCTGACAGAAAACAACTACTTCCCTAGCTAATACCACGACGGACGTTGAATTAAATCTGACAGATATATGTGCAGCGTTCTCCCTAGAATCTGGGTGACAGCCACAAATGCTTTCTGTATCAAGTAGCAGAATCCTGCCTGACATGATCAAGGACTTGACCACTTACATACCGGTTTCATGGTGTATTGCCTCTCTTCAGTGCAGGGTAGATCCGACAACATTTACAGTCGTCGACGTCCTTGGTCATGCCATGCAATTCACTGATACCTGAAATTATTCTCTGAGGTGGATGCGGAGTCTCGTATTAGCCAGGGAAGTAGTTGTTTTCTGTCAGATATCTGCCTAAATTGAGGAGAGAATAAGGGGTTTTTACTGAAACTATTAATTACAGTTTAACATTTCACTGAAATTTCATGGTAAATTATGTCAACGTCAACAGATGTTAAATTGAAGTTATGATTGTTTAAATTTTCAATACTTACTCATTTTTCTAAATTTTCTGAAGTTCTCATGACCACTGATTCCATTATAGAAATTAACTGAAATAACAGAATGGTCTGTTATTTTTGGGCAGTCATGTACTTCAGCGACTATATTACTTTCATCAATATTGGATATCACGTAATCAGTTAATGATTAACTAATATTCGTAACTCGAGTAGGTTTTGTTACACTTTGCAAAATACCATAAGCAGAAAAAATATTTTCAATTTTTTTACCATAAAAAGAATTGGCCAGCCAACCTTAAAATCACCAACTAACACACAACGGTATTTAGTACAAAATAAAACTTCAAAGATTTCTTCAAGGTCTTCAATTAATGAGGCTTTAGAACTTGAAAGTGAATGGTACAAACATCCAATTAGATATATTGCAGATGAAATATAAATTTTTAGTACTTTACACCAGTAATTATATCATAATTTAAACGTTTTATATATTGCGAAAGCATAATTATCTTTCACATATATTATAACACCTCCAGTATGCCTACCTGACGAATCACATCGAACATTATTATAATTTTCAAGATGTATTTCCGTATCTTCAGCTGTTTGTCTTGTTTCACTGAGCAGTATTAATTTTGGATTATAACAACTTATACTCTCTTGAATCTCATCTCTGTTTTTAATTATACTTTGAGAATTTAGGTAAATTATGTCTGAATTAAAAAGTATATTAGGTCTCTTTACTAGTTTTTTTGAGATTGCTTCTCGACAATGGTTAGTTTATTATTTATAAATTTTATAGTTTTGTTATTATCACCATTGTCAATTAATTTCTGGATTTCAGCTTTGATAAATTTGAAATAATCTTGTGCTTTTGTCTGGTCGGTGTTAATTCTAATACTTGGTATATTAATTTGTGTTTTATTTTTTAATACATATTTTGCATCATCAGCTGATTTCAAAACAACTTTAATGGGTCTACTCTTATTGGGGATGTATTTTCCTAATCTGAATATTTTTAAATAATTTTTTTCTATATTGATGACACTAAGAACATCTTGGACAATATCTAAATCTTTCGCCACTCTTTCTGGCTGTGTTTTCATTTTTGACTCTGCAACATTGAATATAACTATATTAGAAGCACGTGACTGTCTTTCTATCATTTCATAAATTAGTTCTTCTCTTTTCTCCAGAAGAACAGTTTCAGGTCCATTCACACTATAATTCAATGTGTTGCATCTATTTATTTGTGCCTCCAGATTATCGATCTTAACCAGGAGTTTAGGAATAAGCGTCACTCCATTTTGACAATCCTCACAGTAGAACTTGAGAGTTCTTTTGCCTTTTACCCTCTGGGTAGATCTTTGACAGCTATCACAATGTAAAATAGTGTAGTAAAACTGCACTAACTAATTTTCCTAATTTATTTGAAACACTATTTACAACAATTATTCACTAAACATTTACTTCACTAATTTATTTATACGGTGTCAGTCTCTATGCGCTAACTCTGGAACTGTAACTAACTCTGAACTCTGACTGTCCCGCCATCTGCTATACAGCGGCTATATATAGTAGCATTTACAGTTTTTGATCTTTCCAGTCTGTTCGGCGACTTCTTAAAGGTTCCTAGAATGTTCGGTTAGAACTTTCGCGTCTCTTCCACAGATGAGTCATGTGTTTGTCAGAAGAGTACTTGTTTACATTTCGAGTGTGGAGTGTAATTGGATGATCAGGGCCGGTCTCGAAATCGTTACATTGCCCCCTTCTTAAAGACTTTTCATCCCGAAATGTCAGTTTTGGAGTATGGAGATATTTGCATGATTCTCCATATCTGCACCTTGCTGTTTGATGGAAGTAGCACTCTACGGTCTTCAGGTTTGGTTGTGGACGATGATTACAGCATACCAAGATCTTGACGCCGGTGGATTGGAATATCGTCTCCAACATGCTCCTTATGACTCTCCAGTCCAGTCCGTCGAGCCCGCAGGACAATTTTGGGATTGCCAGGTCCACGAGATTCTGCTCCACCATCATGTCCCTTAATTTCTCAAGGCTGTTCCATACGTCTTCATAGGACGGTTTGTCTCGAGACTGCTTCTTGGTGACTAGATAGAAGATGCTTCTCTGGCCTTTCCGCAACTGTAGCACCCCTCCAACTTCCGGGTTTTGTTGCCGTAGTTCATGGAGACGACCGTACTTCTTGGAGAACATCACAGCGATGCCTCTGGACATTTGAAGGTCTTCTGTTACACAGTGGGCTAGCGCGTAATCCGCAGGCACCTTAAAAAGGTCTCGTGGTTCTTCTCGAGTCACCCCATGTCGAACTTTCTGTCCGTTTGAGTACAAGGACATGAATTTCTGGAATGTCATCGCATCCTCCGGTGGTCTGAGGGTGCGGACTTGGTCGTGGTTTCCAGCGTAAAGGGCCAACCTATTGAAATGGACGACTCTGGGTTTTCCTCTAGGTGGTTTTTTATTTTGGTAGACCACGTCATTTATCCTCTTCAAGATCTCATAAGGGTCTTTCCATGAGTTCCGCAACTTTGGTGATAGGCCTCGACGACGTTTGGGGTTGTACAGCCAAACCAGGTCACCAACCTTAAATCCTTCGGCATCGGCCTTGATGTCATAGGTCTCCTTCATTCGGTCGCTGGCACTCTGGATGTTCAAACGGACTCTTTCGTGGATGTCTTCCATTCTCTGCCGAAGTTTGCTGACATAGTCCTCTCCCGCAGTGTCTTGTCCTGGTGGCGTCCCAAACTTCAGGTCACATGGTAGTCGCAGCTCTCGGCCCATAATAATACTAGCAGGGGTTTGGCCGGTCGACTCGTGTACTGCAGAACGATAGGCCATCAGGAACAAATGGAGATACTGGTCCCAGTCTCTTTGGTGGTCAGAGACTACCATGGATAAGTGGCGGTTCATCGTCCTGTTCATCCGCTCCACCATTCCATCAGACTGCGGATGTAAAGCCGTAGTTCGCGTCTTCCGGATGTTCAGCATTCGACACAATTCCTGGAACAAGTTGGACTCGAAATTTCTGCCTTGGTCTGAATGCAGTTCAAGTGGGACACCAAATCGACAAATCCACTCCTTTAGCAGGACGTCGGCGACGGTTATGGCTTCCTGGTTGGGCAGGGCATAGGCTTCAGCCCACTTGCTGAAGTAGTCCATTGCCACGAGGATGTATTTGTTCCCGTGGTCAGATTGTGGAAACGGTCCAGGAATATCGATGGCGATTCTTTCAAATGGGCTGCCAACGTTGTACTGACGCATTGGTGCCTTAGGTCGCGTTCGAGGTCCATTACTTGCGGCGCATACAGCGCACTTTCTGCACCAGTCTTGAACGTCTACCTGACAATTGGCCCAGTAAAACCGTTGCCTCACTTTCTGGAGAGCCTTCGTCACTCCCAGATGTCCTCCGGTGACCCCATCATGAATTTCTCGAAGCACTTCCGGTCTTCTGCTTCTGGGTACAACTGTCTGACGTCTTTCTTCTCCACCATCCTCGGACTCCAACACACGCTTCAGAAGGGTCCAGAGTAAGGGAGTTCCATTGAGCCCAGTAGGACTTGATGGCTGGCGAATATCCTGCTACTTCCTGCCATGTCGGTCTTCGCATTCCTCTTGGCATTCCTCGGACCACTGGAACTTTGTCTGTCCTTCCGTGAGCCTGATCAATGGTTTGGCGATGTTAGCAAACCCTAGCACGTACCGACGATAGTAGGTACATAGGCCAAGAAAACTCCGAAGCTGATGGATATCTTTGAGGATGGGCCAGTCTCTAACAGCTTTAATCTTCTGGTTATCTTCTGCTACTCCTTCCCCAGAGACAATGTGGCCAAGAGAGTGGACTTCTTTCTGAAATAGGTGACATTTTTTAGGGCTCAATTTCAATCCAGAGTTCCTCAGACGCAGAAATACCTCCTCCAGATTTTTCACGTGGTCTTCGAATGTTCTGCCAACTACGATTGTCATCAAGGTATACCAAGCAAGTCTTCCAGGAGAGTCCCTTCAACACAGTCTCCATTAATCTCTCAAAAGTGCTGGAGCGTTACAAAGTCCGAATGGCATAACGGTAAATTGCCACAGCCCTGAGCCGATGATGAAAGCTGTCTTCTCTCGATCTTCTGGAGCCAGTTCTACCTGCCAATATCCGCTCTTGAGGTCTAAAGTGGGAAAGATTGTAGAGCCGGCGAGCGTGTCCAAGGTGTCATCTATTCTAGGTAGTGGGTAGCTGTCTTTCTTTGTCACGTTATTCAGTTGTCGGTAATCTACGCAGAATCTTGTCGATCCATCTTTCTTCTTTACTAGTACAACTGGAGATGACCAGGGGCTGTCAGATGGTTCAATTACTCCTTCTTTCCCCATATCGCTGACTATTTTGTCTGCCTCTTCCTTCTTGGCAAGAGGGAGTCTCCTCGCTGATTGACGGATTGGTCGGGCATCTCCGGTATCAATTCTGTGCTGTACTACCTTCGTTCTACCCCCTTTTTCCTGTCCGGTGTCAAAGACGTCTTGGTATCTCCTCACTAAATCTTTCAATCTGTGCTGCTGTGCCGGTTTTATGCCTCTCAATGATATGGCAACTAGCTTTTCTAATTCTGCCGGTAGATTGTTGGCTTGGTAAATGGTACCGTGTACATTCCTGACCACAGATGAAATTGGCGAGCAGTGGCCCAAAGTTGTTCCTTTCTTCAATGTCACTGAATGGTAATTGACGTTCATGACCCTTACTGGTATAAGTTTATCGGCGCGCAGTAAGGTCTTCCCAAGGGCAATTCCTCGTCCGATTTTTTCATCATGGAGCTCGGGCTCGAACATCACCACGCTCCCGTTGCTCACTACGCCAACCATACGAGCCTCCAGAATGGTTTCAGCTCTCTCGGGAATGCTCATGTCTTCAGCCAACACAACCCGGATCATTTCTTCGCTTCTCCCGTGAAGTACCAGCTCTTCTCCGTTGACACGTAGAACGCCGTCTTTGAAGTTCAGCTCGAACCCTCTGGAATTCATTATGTCCATTTCAATGATTGCATCCTCCTCGATGTCCGCGACCAGTGCTCGGTGTCTTAGTTTCGTGCTGCCTAAAACCAAGTCGATCGTTAACTCGCCATATACAGTGGCTGGATCTCCTGTTGCTGTGCGTAGCTTCCAGTTCGACTATTCGATTCTTGCCGGTGTTTTGGCAAAAGTAGGTCCAAGGATTGTCCTAGTCGCACCCGTATCAAGTAGCATAGTTAGAGGCTCGTTGTTAATGAGACCGTCTACGAATACACCTTTGTTCTGTCGTTGAAGGAAGCGACATATGCGTTGTTGTTAATCGGGGCTTGCTGGATACAGGCCGACGACTGCCCCTCCTCATCGACCTTCTTTAATTTTCCTGCGTCGATTCTTTGAATGTTGGGCATTTGCTACGCACATGCCCAACTTTTCCGCAATTCCAGCATCTTATCGGTCTTTTCTCAGGCATAACTTCCTTCATCACTTTTCGTATCACAGCTTCTATGTTAGTAGGCTCCTGCGGGTCTTCCTCGATCATCCTGACTCTACTCTGGCTTTTGCAGGATTGTTTTGCAGTCTCAAATTCCAAGGCCCGCGCCAATGCGTCTACAAGATGTAAAGGACGAGCTAATGTTAATGCTTGCCGGGTTTCTTGGTGGCGAAGCCCAGCCAAAAATGCCTGAACCGCTAGTCGTTCCATTACATTTTCCGGTGTAGCTGGATATGTAAGGCGAACCAAGCGTGCAATGTCTGCTTCGAATTCTTGTAATGATTCGCTTGATTTTTGGCATCGGTTTTTCAGCTGCGAGTGATATACGTGTTCAAGGTGGGCTTGACCATAGCGAAGTTCCAGATGTTTTACTAGCTGTTCATAGTCCTCCTGTTGTTGGGCGGTGAGGGTCTGTAACATGTGTGTTGCTTCGCCACGCAATGCCAGTGTCAATGCTAAAGCTCTTTCCCCAGCATTCCATCCGTTTGCCTTCGCAGCAGCTTCGAATTGTCGTCGGTAATTTGCCCATGGAGTATTTCCGTCAAACTGAGGCGGTTTTAATGAGAGCTTTCCAGGTTCAGCACTGACCTTGAGATTTTTGATGTCCTCCTGAACTTCCTCCAAGTTCATACTCGTGTCCAGCATTGAGTTTTTGCTGTAAGTTTCCGAGGTGTGAGCAGAATCCATTTGCTTTTTCAGCTTACCGATTGTTTCCATTATTCTGCCGATTTCTGTCTCGATTCCGCCTTTTATCTCATCGTGGAGCGTTTCCTTATTTTTTTTCATTTGTTTTTCCATTTCATCTTTGATTTTCTCCATCTCTGTTTCAACAGTTCCCATCCTTTCTTCCAACCGATTCGCCACACTGCAAACTTCTTCTTTCAAGCTTCTCGAATTTTCTAGAAGCTCTTCTCTCAAATTCTCCGAGTTTTCTAGAAGCTTCACTTCTAAATTTTTGCGAATTTTCTTGAAGCTTTTCTTCTAGATTTTTCGAGTTCTCCTGAAGCTTTTCTTGAAGTTTCACTTCTAGACTTTTCGAATTTTCCTCAAGTTTTTCTTCCAGATTTTTCGAATTCTCGTGAAGCTTTTCTTCTAGATTTTTTGAGTTTTCGAGAAGTTCTTCTTTCAAGGTAACAGAATTTTCTAGAAGCTTTTCCTCCAGACTCTTTGAATTTTGAAGAAATTTATCTTCCAGACTGACCATTGTTGAAGTTCTTTTAGACTTACGGAATTTTGTTGAAGTTTGTCCTCCAATGATTTCGTGTTCTCGTCGAGTTTGTTCATTATAGAGCTCAAATCTATTCCAGAAACTTCGAACAAAAATGTTTCGGGGTCTTCTCCTTCTTCAATCAGTCCATCTGAAAGTCTTTTCTAGAGTACGGCCTTCTTTCTAGTTGTTTCTAACTCACGCTCCTCTAACTCTTGCTTTAATTCACTAACTTTAAGGTCAACTAGGTGAACTCTTCTCGGAAACATTTTGTCTCTTATTGTCTTTACCGAGATATCAGTCTATTATTTATTTCACACACAGTTTTCAGTTTATTGTCCAGCGACGCGCAAAACTGTCCACTTTGCACTCAAATGTTCAACGGGTCCACTAACTGTCTATTAGGCGCGATAAACGTCTATCAGTTTTTAAACGGCGAACACTTTAACACTTATTTATTTTAAACATCCGACTTCTGCCAACAAATGTAGTAAAACTGCACTAACTAATTTTCCTAATTTATTTGAAACACTATTTACAACAATTATTCACTAAACATTTACTTCACTAATTTATTTCTACGGTGTCAGTCTCTATGCGCTAACTCTGGAACTGTAACTCTGAACTCTGACTGTCCCACCATCTGCTATACAGCGGCTATATATAGTAGCATTTACAGTTTTCGATCTTTCCAGTCTGTTCGGCGACTTCTTAAAGGTTCCTAGAATGTTCGGTTAGAACTTTCACGTCTCTTCCACAGATGAGTCATGTGTTTGTCAGAAGAGAACTTGTTTACATTTCGAGTGTGAAGTGTAATTGGATGATCAGGGCCGGTCTCGAGGCCGGTCTCGAAATC
This sequence comes from Chrysolina americana, assembly GCA_958502065.1. Lineage (NCBI taxonomy): Eukaryota > Metazoa > Arthropoda > Insecta > Coleoptera > Chrysomelidae > Chrysolina > Chrysolina americana. Next base: position 52,514,037 of record OY293410.1, on the reverse strand, counting down.
GTTACAATAGGATCACCAGTTGCTAGTTTGCATGCGCAACATTCCATTATTGATCTCTTGTCTTGTTAGCGCCAAAAGAGAGCCATTCGTTTGTCTCACTGTTGATGCTTCGCTTAAAAGCTCACTCACTTCTTTGAAACACACAAGATATGTTGGCAATCTGTCTCTATTTTATAAATTTTGTCATATTTATTTATTCATACACTTTCAGAAACAGGATGATAACATACAGATGAGAAAAGTCATCAGTGTAAAATGGATAAAAAATGTAAAGATATAAAATACTTTTATCATTTACCATTATCATTTTACATCAATTTTATTAATGTTACTGTGACAACTTATCAAATTACAATAAGACTCTGTAATGCTGTGTGTTAATTCAAAATATGCAAACATATTCTGAAAATTATTATTAATAATTCATAAAATTTGCTTTTGACATTGTGTTTGTTAACGAGAGATACCTCTTAGCAACAATAAACATATTATCTCTCACAATATCTATCTATCCATCTACATCCCATTTAGAATAATCCTCTCTGGTACAGCGAAATATCGTGCTTGTTAGGTAAGAGCTGATATTTTGATATTATATAATAATAATACTCCCTCATAAACACTCATAGAGTGTACCCAAAGGCATAGCCTGTGCGGGTAGAGGACGGCTATTATTATTATTGCCTGGCGCTCCGGGGTGACTTGCTGATGTTTTCGGTGAGTGCTGAGCTCTTACTTCATTGAACATATCCCTATTCTTAAATGCATAACAAACAATTTCATACACACAGGCCGTTTCTTTTATTATGTGGTAACATTGCTATATTCTGAACCGTAATAGATACAAAGACGATTAAATGGGAAAAAATGTAACTATTGTGGTGAGCAGTACATTGGTCAGAGAAAATCTACGGGGACTCTCGCCCTTCCCGTCTTATACAGGGAAAACTAAAAATGCTGTTGTCACTGATGATGCTAGTACTTTTATATGAAACGTTATAAAAATGACGAGTGTGATATACCACTGAATTGTGATTTTATCGCTCTATCAATATTTGTGATGAAATAGAAAGGTCCGTATTTGAAAAAAATAGTTGATGATGGCGGTGGTGACACGAAACGTTTGATTAAAAATTTATCATTACGTAGTTCTAGTAAATTTTGAATTCAATAAAACTTTCCTTTTTCGTTTTTTTATATTTTCAGAAATAACAATTCTATTCGTAAAAAACCGAAAACAGCATTTTCAGTTTTCCCTGTATAAGTTGAGAAGGGCGAGTATCCCCGTAAATTTTCTATGACCAATTTAATGCTCACCACAATAGTTACCTTTTTTCCCCATTTAATCGTCTTTGTATCTATTACGGTTTAGAAAATAGCAATGTTACCACATGATAAAAGAAACGGCCTGTATACACACATACTAAAGTTAGGATTTTAGAAGATTTAAAATATCTCTGCATGATTAACGGATACCAAGATTGCCCAAAATTCGCAACGGGTGTGAAGTTATCCACATTCACAAATGTGCACTGAGATATATAAAAAATTTATAGGACACCCAAATGGCTTTGTACACTTTTCTACTCGAGATATCAGATGTAAAATACTCTTTCCTTCATCCACCACGTAGGAGCTTTCCAGGCCATCCAAAGGGGTGCAAATGGGGTGAATTTTCGAAAAAAAATCTTAGCAGGTAATATATACGATTCTACTCAAGAAAGACATGTTATGTAAACTCTTCTTTCCTTTATCCCTGATACCACGTAGGAGTTTTCCAGGCCGTCCCCGGGGGCGCAAATGGGATGAGTTTTCGAAAAAAAAAAATCATAGATTTCACAAATGGCTCTTTACACGTTTCTACTCGGGATATGTTATGAAAAATATTTTTTCCCTCATCCCTGATACCACGTACGAGTTTTCCAGGCCGTCCGAGGGGATGGAATTGGGGTGAGTTCTCGAAAAAATTTCATAGAAGGCACAAATGGCTTCGTACAGGTCTCTGCTCAAAACATGTTATGAAAAATGGCCTAATCTTCATCACTGATATCGACTAGGAGTTTCTATGCTTCCTTCTCATTTCTCTTGCTTTTTTATAAGTGTCATCAGCACGAAACAGTCTCAGAGGGTGAGAGAATAATATTTGCAAGGATATAAAATGTATATTGATACAAAAAAATTAATTTCAAAACAAAGGAACCCCACCGGTGTGAAGTTAGCCACGTCCACAGATATACTCCAAGAAAAAAGTTAGTAATTTTTTTATTTTATTTTTCTGGAAGAAATAATGCGATAAAAATATACTTATCAAGCCTATCTATCATTATAATATTATCATTCACTTTATTACACACCCTTAACCAATTATCAGGCCTTCTGAGGGTGGAAGATGGGGTTGTTTCTAGGAAATAATTCAAAATGCTGTTGTCACTGATGATGCTAGTACTTTTATATGAAACGTTATAAAAATGACGAGTGTGATATACCACTGAATTGTGATTTTATCGCTCTATCAATATTTGTGATGAAATAGAAAGGTCCGTATTTGAAAAAAATAGTTGATGATGGCGGTGGTGACACGAAACGTTTGATTAAAAATTTATCATTACGTAGTTCTAGTAAATTTTGAATTCAATAAAACTTTCCTTTTTCGTTTTTTTATATTTTCAGAAATAACAATTCTATTCGTAAAAAACCGAAAACAGCATTTTCAGTTTTCCCTGTATAAGTTGAGAAGGGCGAGTATCCCCGTAAATTTTCTATGACCAATTTAATGCTCACCACAATAGTTACCTTTTTTCCCCATTTAATCGTCTTTGTATCTATTACGGTTTAGAAAATAGCAATGTTACCACATGATAAAAGAAACGGCCTGTATACACACATACTAAAGTTAGGATTTTAGAAGATTTAAAATATCTCTGCATGATTAACGGATACCAAGATTGCCCAAAATTCGCAACGGGTGTGAAGTTATCCACATTCACAAATGTGCACTGAGATATATAAAAAATTTATAGGACACCCAAATGGCTTTGTACACTTTTCTACTCGAGATATCAGATGTAAAATACTCTTTCCTTCATCCACCACGTAGGAGCTTTCCAGGCCATCCAAAGGGGTGCAAATGGGGTGAATTTTCGAAAAAAAATCTTAGCAGGTAATATATACGATTCTACTCAAGAAAGACATGTTATGTAAACTCTTCTTTCCTTTATCCCTGATACCACGTAGGAGTTTTCCAGGCCGTCCCCGGGGGCGCAAATGGGATGAGTTTTCGAAAAAAAAAAATCATAGATTTCACAAATGGCTCTTTACACGTTTCTACTCGGGATATGTTATGAAAAATATTTTTTCCCTCATCCCTGATACCACGTACGAGTTTTCCAGGACGTCCGAGGGGATGGAATTGGGGTGAGTTCTCGAAAAAATTTCATAGAAGGCACAAATGGCTTCGTACAGGTCTCTGCTCAAAACATGTTATGAAAAATGGCCTAATCTTCATCACTGATATCGACTAGGAGTTTCTATGCTTCCTTCTCATTTCTCTTGCTTTTTTATAAGTGTCATCAGCACGAAACAGTCTCAGAGGGTGAGAGAATAATATTTGCAAGGATATAAAATGTATATTGATACAAAAAAATTAATTTCAAAACAAAGGAACCCCACCGGTGTGAAGTTAGCCACGTCCACAGATATACTCCAAGAAAAAAGTTAGTAATTTTTTTATTTTATTTTTCTGGAAGAAATAATGCGATAAAAATATACTTATCAAGCCTATCTATCATTATAATATTATCATTCACTTTATTACACACCCTTAACCAATTATCAGGCCTTCTGAGGGTGGAAGATGGGGTTGTTTCTAGGAAATAATTCAATAACTCTTTCAAATGAAGTAGTGCCGCATTCTGCTTTCAGTATGTGTTTAATGAAGAAAAATGAATCAAATAAGGTCTCCCAAATAGTTTGGCAGGCCTCAGGAGGGTGGTGGAGGGGGTAGTTTATTGGAAATAATTCGATAACTTTCCCAAATGAAATAGTACCGCATTCTGCTTTCAGTATGTGGTTAATGAAGAAAAAATAAATGAAATGACTTTTCCCAAATAGTTTGTCAGGCCTCAGGAGTGTGATGAGGAGGGTGTTTCCAGGAAATAATACAATAACTTCCCCAAATGGAATAGTACCGCATTCTGCTTCCAGTATGTGTTTAGTGAAGAAAAAATGAATGAAGTAACGTCTCCCAAATAGTTTGTCGGGCCTCAGGTGGGTGGTGGAGGCGGTAGTTTCTAGGAAATTATCCAATCACTTTTCCAAATGAAATAATACCGCACTCTGCTTTCAGCATGTATTTAAAAAAGGAAAAATGAATCGAATGACATCTTCCAAATAGTTTGTCAGGCCTCAGGAGGGTGATGGAGGGGGGTGTTTCCAGGAAATAATCCAATAACTTTCTCAAATGAAATAGTACCGCATTCAGCTTTCAGTATGTGTTTAATGAAGAAAAAATAAATCAAATGACATTTCCCAAATAGTTTGTCAGGCCTCAGGAGGGTGGTGGAGAGGGTAGTTTCTAGAAAATAATCCAATCACTTTTCCAAATGAAAAAGTACCGCATTCTACTTTCAGTAGGTGTTTTAAAAAGGAAAAATAAATCAAATGACATTCCCCAAATAGTTTGCCAGGCCTCAGGAGGGTGGTGGAGGGGGTATTTTCTAGGAAATAATTCAGTAACTTTCCCAAATGAAATAGTACCGCATTCTGCTGTCAGTATGTGATCAAAAAAGGAAAAATAAGTCGAATGACGTTCCCAAAATACAGGGGTGGTTGTTTATGTGAAATAATTCAATATCTCTTTCAAATGAAATAGTATTGCATTCTGCTATCAGTATTTGATTATTGAAGGCAAAATGAATCAGATGACATCATCCAAATTGTTTGTCAGGCCTCAGGATGGTGGTGGAGGGGTTAGTTTATAGAAAATAATCCAATAACTTTCCCAGATGAAATAGTACCGTATTCTACTTTCAGTATGTGATTATTGAAGGCAAAATAAATCAAATGACATCCCCCAAATAGTTTGTCAGGCCCCAGAAGGGTGGTGGAGGGGGTAGTTTCTGTGAAATAATTCAATAACATTTTCAAATGTAAAAGGCAAAATGAATCAAATGACATTCCCCAAATAGTTTATCAGGCCTCAGGAGGGTGGTGGAAGGGGTAGTAGGAAATAATCCAATAACTTTCCCAAATGAAATAGTACCGCATTCTGCTTTCAGTATGTCATAAAAACTATTTTACTACAAAGTAGACGGCTGTTTTCAGTGAATGCTCCGATAAATAATCAAATAACAGAAACTACCAAAAAGTGATCCAAAATTTAAATCAAAATGTGCGGAAAGTGATAGACTATATGAAAACCTCAATAGTTTTGTTCCAATAGTGAAGATTATTGCACACCTATTAATAAACTGTTTCACAACCGAGATACAAATTGAAGAACACACAAAAAAAACTAATTATCTCAACGATGAACACTGTGCAGACCCCAGTGGCGCGCACTTAAAAGGAGATATGGAAGTTAATGATGTGTCCATCAAGATGTCTACTTACTTTTGAAAGGAGTGAACGAAAATATCAGTAAAAGAATCGATACACTTGAAGAAACCACCAAGAACTGATCAACAATTGCACAAAAAGAACTAGAAACAGTTAGAGATAGAATAGAGAGAGAGAACATTCTACTGAAGAACCAAGTGTCAACATTTGAAAAACGACTCAAACAAAATAACCTCGTGATATATGGTATACAGGAAGAACAAAACGAAAATCATGAAACGCTGGTGCAGAATTCACTGATTTGGCAGCAACAAAACTAAATATACAAATAACAAAAATACAATTTAACAACATACACAGACTGGGGAAAAAAAGGGAAACAATAGGCCTTTTTTAATTTATTTGGTTCTCAAATAAAAAGGCAGGAAATCTTAAAAAGTGGTAAAAAATTGAAAGGGACCGGCATAGTTATAACCGAAGATCTCACAAAAGACAAACTGAAAGACAGTAAAATTCTACAAGGGGCACTCAAAGAAGCTAGAACAATAAATAAAACTGCATATATCAAAAGAAATAGACTTATAGTAGAGGGTGAAATATATACGGTAGAAGACAGAGAACGCACAAAAATTTGAAAAGGAAAACAATTACTTCTCACCAGTACAAAAACGAAAAATACCGAGCGAACCCCCAACACCATCTCCAAAGAAAGTCGAAGAAGAAGATATACCAGAGTCAAAGGAATACCAGAGGGACACCATAGTGAGGGACATCAGGAACAGCAAGGAAGAGCCAAAAAAACCTAGGAAAGGTGTTACCGCCCATACATCAACTTCAGAGACCTCCAAGAAAAGTGCAGCTCAAGGATGCAACCTGAGAGTCACAAAAAGAATTTAAAAATAAGGCCGACAAGTACGTTTTTATACAGCTTCATTTAGCATTTCATTTTAAGATCTCAACATCATTTTATACATGCATCTCACTTGATCTGATTTAAGCATTATAAATGTACCAACATTTTAATCTAGATTTTTACTAATTGAATGCTTACTCAATTATAGTATTTTAACACATATTTTTATTCTTCTTGATTTTGTACATTGAAATACTTTTATTCTATTCTTATCTGTTTCTCTTTATAGATATATACTTTTTCCAATCATTTTACTGTGCAAGCTATCATCGCATATTATATAATGGATCCCTATATTCGAGATTTCACAATTGACAATATTGAAACATATAGCATAGACACAATTGGTGAATGCAGTCAGATACTTAATATAAATAAGAGCTACCATAACTTCAAGATTCTGCAAATGAATATTCGCAGTATTAATAAAAACCTTACCGAATTTTGCATTATGCTACAAAACTTAAAATCTAATATTGATATAATTATCCTAACCGAAACTAGAAAGGTCATTGATGAGAGCATCATTTGTATAAATGGATACAACATGATATATAACGAAATCCATTATAACCAGAATGATGGGGTAGTTGCTTGTATAAAATCAAATTTTAAATACATATACAAAATAATAAAGGTTTCTGATGAGTCGAAAGTGCTTCGGATTGAACTTGAACACAGGGAAAACACTCTCCGCATTACAACCCTGTACAGATAACCAAATTCTGATATATTGGAATTCAATACAGATTTGTTCAACTTTTTCGAGAACCACCATGATAATATCCCTGTTTTTGGGCGATATCAATCAATATTGACTTGTTAAACGTCGATAACAAGTTTACAGTGGAATATCTGGATACGTTGAATGAATTTGGATACGCCTCTACAATAAACGCCCCTACCAGAGTACAAGAAAACAGTGAATCATGTTTGGATCAAATCTTCATTAAATCCAAAAATCCTGACTTGAATGAAAATATTTGGCCCATTTTATTAAAAACATCACGAACTGACCACTACACCACTACAGATTGTATTTTCTGAAAAAACGAAAACAAACGTTAACAAAAAAAGATATGCAAAACGTATTAACACCAATAAAATACATAACGCCTTCAGCAGTATTTCCTGGGATGATGTCTACTCTGCGCCAACTCCAGACTCTGCAACAAAAAAATTAATAAACATTGTCATGAATGCGATAGAAGCATGCACAGACAATCATCAGATTCGAAGGAAAAACACTAAAATAGCTCCCTGGGTTACAAATGGTTTACTGTAATCTATCAACAAAAAAAATATTATGTTTGGCCGTTTGCAAAAGCACCCATATGATAATTATCTGAAGGAAGAATACAAAAGTTACCGAAACAAGCTAAGTTCACTGATCGATAAAGCAAAATTCAACTTTTATAAAAATCAAATTGATGAAAACCAAAATAATGCAAAAATGTTATGGGACGACACACAACAAATATCTAAGACAAAAAAACAAAACATTGTTATAGATAAAGTTAAACACCCCACCAGAAATGATATTTTAACTGATAAGATGCACATTGCAAACGCATTCAACAAAGAATTTGTAGAAACGGGTAAAGATCTTGCTAGTAAGATCAAGAACGATACAAATTACGAAATAAAAAAAACATCAATTTTAAATTCATTCCTCTTCAATCCAATTGACTCAATGGAACTGAAGAACAGAATTTTTGAGCTTAAAAATAATAAGGCAGTAGGTTGTGACGATTTAAAAGCAGAAAATATAAAAATAATCAGTTTACATATTACAACCCCTTACCTATATTCTCAATCGATGTGTGGAAGAAGGTGTTTTCCCCAGTGAATTCAAAAAAACAATTATTACGCCAGTGTTCAAGAAAGGGGATACGTCTATTATCACCATCTATCGTCCTATATCCTAGTAACTCATCTTCAAAAAATATTTGAGATCATTAAAAACAGGCTAATTTATTTCCTTGATAAATATAAACTAATCTCCAATAGTCAATTCGGATTCAGAGAGAAAATCTCTACTCAAGATGCTGTACTCACCTTGACTTCAAAAGTTACCGAAGCCTTAAATGAAAGCAAAACCTCTGTGTGTCTTCATAGACCTTTCAAAAGCCTTTGTAACATACTGAAATTATTCAAAAGTTACTTAACAGGAAGGAGTCAGGCTGTAAGAATTGATGTACTGAGCAGTAATAAGGTGATCGATTGTGGAGTACCTCAAGGATCCGTGTTAGGACCAACACTATTCAATATATACATCAACGGACTTTTTTCATTGGGTAACGGGAACATAGTTGAAAACTGAAAATTAAAGTTGAAACAGAGTTTTCACTTTTCAAATCTTGGCTGGAAAAGAAGTTGCTAACGGTTACCTACCATTATGTTGTAATGCAGCTGGAGCACCCCCATTCGACCAACTGATAATACTGAAAAGAAAATAAAATACTTAGGAATAATTCTTGACACTCATTTCAAATAGGATCTCCATATTAAATATACCGTCAATAAACTGAGGACCATCTTATTAAAGTTCAGGAAACTTGAAGAACTTTTACCGCCAAAATATCTTAGAACTTTATATTACTCACTTGTGAAAAGTCATATACGCTATGGAATTGCGGTGTGGGGAGGAGCTTTGAATGCGCATATTCATCAAATTGAAGTTATACAAAGGCGTTCTCTCAAGTTAATATTATCTACAAACAGCAGATATCCTTCTGAGAGCCGACCACAATAATGTCGTCAAGATACACCAGACACGTCTTCCATGAGAGTCCCTTCAGAACCGTTTCAAATGTGGCTGGAGCGTTGCAGAGCCCGAATGGCATAACTGTGAACTGCCACAAACCTGAACCGACGGTGAAGGCTGTCTTTTCTCGATCTTCCTGGGCCAGTTCTACCTGTCAGTATCCTCTCTTCAAATCTAAGGTCAAGAAAATTGTAGATCCAGCCAGCGTGTCTAGCGTGTCGTCTATTCTTGGTAGAGGGTAACTGTCCTTTTTCGTCACGTTGTTAAGTTGACGATAATCAACGCAAAACCGAGTTGAACCATCTTTCTTCTTTACCAGTACTACTGGAGAGGACCAAGGACTGTCGGATGGATCGATGACTCCGTCTTTCTCCATATCACAGACTATGTTGTCAGCCTCTTCCTTTTTGGCGAGAGGAAGTCTTTTGGCTGATTGCCGGATTGGTCGGACATTTCCAGTGTCAATTTTGTGCTGAACCACCTTTGTTCTACCACCTCTGTCCACTCCGGTATCGAAGATGTCATGATACTGCCTAACTAATTCTCTCAGTTTGGGCTGCTGTGCGGGTCCCATGTCTTTGGATAAGATGGCAACCAACTTCTCCAATTCTGCTGGCAAGTTACTGGCTTGACTAACAGTGCCGCGTACACTCCTTATCACAGAGAAAATTGACGAGCAGTGCCCCAGAATTGTTCCTTTCTTCAAAGTCACAGGGTAATAATTGACATTCATTACCCTTACCGGCACAAATTTATCAACTCGCCACAAGGTCTTCCCTAGTGCGATTCCTCCAAAACGGTTTGAGCCCTCTCCGGTACGCTCACATCTTCAGCCAGCAGAACACGAATAATTTCTTCTTCATCTCCCGTGAAGCACCAACTCTTCTCCATTCCCTCGTAGAACGCAGCCTCTGGAATTCAACTCGAACCCTCTGGAGTTCATGATGTCCATCCCTATGATTGCATAATCCTCGATATCCGCTACTAGAGCCCGATGTTTCACTTTAGTGGACATTTGCTACGCACATGCCCAAGTATCCTACAATTTCGGCATCGTATCAGTCTTCTCTCAGGCATAACTTCCTTCATCACCTTTCGCAGAACAGCCTCGATATTAGCGGGCTGTGGATATTCCTCGATCATCCGGACTCTACTCTAGCTTTTGCAGGATTGCTTTGCTGCTTCGAATTCCAGATCGCGTGCCAATGCATCTACGAGATGTGTAGGACGAGCTTGCCCAACCAAAAATGCCTGAACTGCTAGTCGCTCCATTACATTTTCCGGTGTAGCTGGGTACGCGAGACGAACCAAGCGTGCAATATCGGCTTCAAATTCTTGCAAGGATTCGCTTGATTTCTGGCATCGATTCTTCAGCTGTGAATGGTACACGTGTTCTAGGTGGGCCTGACCATACCGTAATTCTAGATGTTTAATCAGCTGTTCATAGTTCTCCTGTTGTTGGGCGGTGAGGGTCTGTAAAATGTTTGTGGCATCGCCACGCAATGCCACTGTCAATGCTAAAGCTTTTTCCCCAGCTTTTCATCCATTTGCTTTGGCAGCGGCTTCGAATTGTCGGCGGTAGTTTGCCCATGGAGTATTTCCGTTGAACTGAGGTGGTTTCAATGCGAGTTTTCCAGGTTCAGCACTAACCTTGAAATCTTTTATTTCTCTTTGGACTTCATCTAAGTCCAAACTCGAGTCCAGCATTGCAGTTTTGTTGACCGTTTCTCCGGTGTATGCAGTATAATTTGCTTTTCAAGTTACTAATTGTTTCCTTTATACTGCCGATTTCTGTCTCGATTCCGCCTTTTATTTCATCGTGGAGCGTTTCCTTTTTTTTTTTAATTTCCTCCTCTTTGTCATCTTTGATTTTGTCTATCTCTGTTTCAACAGTTCCCATTCGTTCTTCCAGTCGATTCGCTACACCACAAAGTTCTCTTTTCAAGCCTTCTGAGTTTTCTAGGGGCTTCTCTTCTAGGTTTCTCGAATTCGAATTCGTGAAGTTTTTCTTCCAGGTTCTTCACATTTTCTTGAAGTTCCTCTTTTAAACTATTCGAATTTTCTAGAAGTTCTTCTTTCAAGCTGACAGAATTTTCTAGAAGTTTTTCTTCCAGGCTCTTCGAATTTTGTTGGAGCTTATCTTCCAGACTCACCGAATTTTGTTGGAGCTTATCTTCCAGACTCAACGAATTCTGTTGAAGTTTCTCCTCCAATGATTTCGTATTTTCGTCGAGTTTGTTCATTATAGAGCTCAAATCTATTCCAGAAACTTCGAACAAAACTGTTTCGGTGTCTTCTCCTTCTTCAATCAGTCCATCTGAAAGTCTTTTCTGGAGTTCGGCCTTCTTTTCAGTTGTTTCTAACTCACGCTCCTCTAACTCTTGCTTTAATTCACTAACTTTAAAGTCAACTAAGTGAACTCTCCTCGGAAACATTTTGTATCTTATTGTCTTTAACTGAGCTATCAGTCTATTATTTATTTCACACAGTAAGTTTTCATTTTATTCCCGCGACGCGCAAAACTGTCCTGCAAACACTTAACTGTTCCACGGGTCACTAGTCTATTAGGCGCGATAAATGTCTTATCAGTTTTTCAACGCGACGAACACTTATTATATCACAGTTACTATTTTTATTTATCTATACTGTCACTCTCTATCTGCGAACTCTGGAACTGTAACTAACTCTGAACACTGACTGTCTCGCCCTCTGCTATCCCGTTTATATACTCCAAGCGTATTCTATTTACAGCCGTCGATAAATCTAGAATATAGGAAGATTCATCTAGATGACTCTTAGAAGCGGATGGAGGCGATCGAGTTTATTCCAGCTTGTTCTCGGCGATTCGTAGGCCAGCAGATATGCTGTCGTAGTTAAACGAGGGTGCATAATTAATTAGATCAGGGCCGGTCTCGGGGCCGGTATCGAAATCGTTACAATATCTACATCGCAAAATGATTTCTTTTTCAAATATTGGTGGGAAAAATAAAGGATGAAGTATGTTGGGATGTCTGAAGTTTCCAAATTCCAATTAAGTAACAAAATTTTTTTTTTTCGTGTTTGTCAGAAAGTGCCAAAAATAATTTGAAAGTACACAAAATCTTTTTTATGCACTTTCGAGTTATGCCCAGAGGATCTGTGCAAATGAATTAATGTTTTTCAATATTAGTTATTACTAGACATAAATGATATCTATTTAGATGAAGTGGAATTATGATGTGGCCAGAAAATCAAAATCAAATCAAATTTATTCAGCCTCTCTTCCAGTACATTGTTCATGAAAACATTATAAGTACAACAGATTGAGGAGAAAAGAGATAAATAAGATACACCTTACGAGGCAGAATAATCTGCCTGTGTGTAGGGATATACAAACGAATTAACATGGAACAAGTGGTAAGTAGGTAATTAACATAGAATATAAAATAGAATATAATAAAATAAGTGTATAACTAAATTATACCTGTTAAAATAAGTACAAGTTTAAAAAAACATATATATATATATATATATATATATATATATATATATATATATATATATATATATATATATATATATACACATATATATACACATACTATTCCATAAAGGTATCAAATATATTTGGGTAGTAATTCAGTTTAGGTTTCTATTTGTCTATTTATTTCTGCTCGAGGAGTGTGTATAATAATTGACTTTTTTTGTTTCTTGAACTCATTGAGGTTTGGTTCGCATCTTAACTCATCAGGTAAGTGACTGTATAGTTTTGGTCCTAAATAAGCGTAATTTTTTTGACCAACTGTTTTGTGCATTAGTGGTATGACAATTCTGTGATTTCGACAAGTAGTATATTGATGGCTAAACGTGATGAGTTCATTTTTATTTTTATGCTGTACAATAATAATGTTGATATAATATAGCTGCCTGGGGTCAAATATTTCAGATTCTGAGTAAAGGAGGTCGCTAGGGTAGTCATATTTTTTCTGCAGGATGCATCGTAGGAATCTTTTTTGGATGACCTCAAGAGGTTGTAGATAGGTTCTGGATACTCCACCCCAACCAATTATGCCATAGCTCAGATGGGACTCCACTAAACTTTTATAGAGAATGATTTTCTGTTTATGATTGAGCATGGTTGTGATTCTTTTGAATTTGTAGAGTATACAACGTAGTTTTTCAACTAAGTAATCCATGTGGTGGTTCCATCTAAGATGGCTATCCAGAAATATGCCAAGATATTTAATTTTGTTTGTGGCTTTGATTACCGCTCTATCGGAAATTTTCAATTCATATTTTGGAAGGGATATTTCATAACTGCTCAGTGGTAAATAATGTGTTTTATCGAAATTGATTGATAAGAGTCTGTAGTCCAACCACGAAATAATTTGATCTAGATCGTGTTCTAGTTTCCGTTTTAGGTCAAACCAGTTGTTGTCTTCGCAAAACAATACGGTGTCATCAGCAAAACTTATAATGTTGGAGTTGGTATTCAGTAGAAAAATATTGTTCAAATAGATATTGAATAGGATTGGCCCTAGCACCGTCCCTTGAGGCACACCACATAGAATAGTTTTCTCTCCACTTTCATGATCTCCTATTCTTACCCTTTGCTTCCTATTGAGTAAATAGCTGTTGAAAAGTTCATTAGCTATGCCTCTTATTCCAAGATCTTCTAAGAGAGTCAACAATATATTGTGGTCAACGGTGTCAAAGGCTTTCCTTAGGTCTATGAAAACAGCGTTCGAAGGTTTTGATTTATCCAAACACTTATACATTTGCTGTGTAAGTATTTTTATCGGATCTTGAGTTGATTTATTCTCTCTGAAGCCGTATTGTGATTCTGACATCAGCTGGCGTTTTTCCAGAAACTCATCCAATCTCTTTTGGATGACCTTTTCTAATATCTTAGCAAGACTTGTTATGAGAGATATCGGTCTATAGTTTGCTACATCGCTTTTTTGTCCACTTTTATATATAGGTGTTACTATTGCTGTTTTGAAGGCTGCGGGAAAATGCCTCTGCTCTAACGAAATATTGATTAAATGTGTGAGTGGTTTCGAAATACTACTAGACACTAGTTTTAGAGTTTCTGCTCTGATTTCGTCATAACCAGGCGCTTTTTTATTTTTAAGTTGCGATATAATATTTTTAATTTCCTCTTCAGTTGCTGGTTTTAGAAATATGGAATGGTTACATTTACGTTTTATTTCGGAGTAATTTACATTTCTGTTTATATTATTTGCTAATTTCTCACCTATAGAAATAAAATAATCGTTGAAATTATTTGCTATTTTAATTGGATCTTTGATTGTTTCGTCGTTTTTTGTTTTTATCATATTTATAGGTATTGGTTCTTGTTCAGTTATCATTTCATTGACAGTTTGCCAAAGTGTTTTAGAGTTATTTCCTCCTCTTTCAATTCGATCCCTGTAGTATTTCGTTTTGGCCTCTTTTATTGTTTTTTCCAAGATTCTTTTATAATTTCGATACTCATCTTGTAGATCTGTATTGTTTGGATTTTTTCGTAGTACACGATACATATAATTTTTTTTGTTCACAGAATTAATCAAGCTACCAGTAATCCACTTTTTTCGTTTTTTTTGTTTATTTTTAATTTTTATGTATTTTGAACACTCTTCCAAATTTGTTTTCATGATCTCAATAAACTTGTTTACTCCAAGATCAAGACCGTTCCATAAAAAAATATTACTCCAGTCGACACCCTCTAGCTTTTCCATAAATGTTTTCTTGTCTAGCTTTTTATAGTATTTTTTATTAATATTTATATTTCCAGCGATATTTTCATCAGGTATAACTATTTGTGTTAAGGTTGAGAAATGGTCTGTAACGCATGTTTCAAAGGTGATTGGTAGGATTGTCTCATAATTTAGATTTTTTGTTTTGATGAAGATATGATCTAAACATGTGTGGAATTTTGTTGGACTCTTGTCGGTGTATTTATTGCGGAAATATACCCGTGTTCACTCATGGTGTTTAAGTAGTGCTCGCTTTCGCGAGTATTAACCGATATGTCAATGTTCATGTCACCAATTATCACATTAAAATCAGTTTTTTCATTATCCCGATTCAGAATAGAGTTCAACTCATCAACAAAAGGTTCAATTTCTGTCGCTGGTGATCTATAGATAGCGTTAATAGCGAAAACTTTATTATGCACGTTCATTTTGACTTTGAGTAAAAAGCTTTTATTTAGTTCGATAGTCGTATGCGAGTCGTATATCTCTGACTTGACAAACATTATAACACCATCGTTTTGATTTAGTTTCCCAAAATTGTATAATGTTGTATAGCCTGGTATATTGTAGATTGAGATGTCTGGGATGATACGAGTTTCGGTGAAAACTATACAGTCGAATGATAAATCTAATCCATCGAGCAGAATTAAAAATTCATCAAGATTACTTGATATGCTACGAATATTATTGTGAATTATTTTAAAGTTAAATCCTGAATTTATTTCCAATACTTCTTTAACCTCTGAATTACTACTCAATGAAAACGTATCTATTTTGGTTATGGAGAAATCTCGTATGTATGGATCCATTTTAATAGAACATGCGAAAAAACTAAGAATATAAGACTTGGATTTTTACATCTATTACATTAACAATAACAATAATATTACTGCATTGTTGAGTTTGTTCTTGTTCTCAGTTGTCGTGGTTTTTCTGGATTCTTCTTACTTTTTTCGTTTTCAAATTTTTCTGTTTTTCCTGTGTTGTTGCTATTTTCTGGATGTTGGTTTTCAGAACGGTTTCTTATCTCTAAATTAGTTTTTTCCTCTGTCAGCAAGTCTTTATAGGTATAGCCTACGCTGTTTATAAATAGTTTCCCGCCCTTTATATGTGCTTTTTGATTATTTTCCTTTTCTTTTTTCATTCGTTGTATAAGTAATTTTCTTTCTTGTCTGTCTTCTAATCCTAGGTCTTCTGTTATCACTATAGGTGTATTTTTAAGCAAATAGCAGTTTTTCAATACGAGCAATACGAAATATAGGGATATAGTTTACAAATAAATTCAACAACAAGAAAATTGAGAAACCTGTTTTCAAAATTCAAGTTTCTTAAACAATTCCTAAACATTTCTCAATTGGAAATGCTTTATTATTCACTCATACAAATACAACTAGGCTATGGCATTCTTGGATGGGGGGTTGTGAATGATAACAATTTAAGGCCTTTAGAAATTCTTCAGAAATGGTTTCTTAAAATGATTTATAAAAAAGATATAAGATATTCATCTGATCTTTTTTTCAGAGATAGCAAAAAAAATGGACATCAGACAATTATACTGTTATAATATATTGATCTACCTCTATCACATCTATATTATCAGATTTAAAAACGAAATAACCACTAAAATCAGAATTAACAAAACAATTGACCAAAAAAATTATACAATTATTGCTTCATATATTTAAGTACCTGACAAATTAAAAGCCATTGCATCGATTTTCTCTTATAAAAAGAATCTGAAAAGGACTCCCCACTTCTCTTATGGAAAATGGCCTTCGGTTAAATTCCTTGAAATTTTAGTAGATTCTAAGACTAGTTTTCGAAATATGGGGTGTTGTTTGAAGTGGCCATAAGAAGATTCATAATAACTTTTTTTCTGGCAGTCAACAATCCATTCAATCCCAAACAGTATTCTGATGCTTGAATCAGACCTATTTTTCGATTGTCTACAGAGTAATCTTCAAAATTTTCAGGCCATCGATAATATTTTTCAGTGAAACATGTATCAGAATATGATCGAAAATAATTCACGACTTGTAATCTCATACTGGGCGATTGAAAAATGTTGACCATAAATGGCTCAGTATTTTTGAGTCATACTGTATATTTCAATTTTGAAAAATCCAAGTGATTCGAAAGAAATAAGCAAAATAATATTCCAAATTTTTTTTTTATTATTGAAATCACCGTACATTTCAAAATTTCATCGGTTAAATTGTTTGATTTTTCACCTTCTATGGCTACTTTTTGAATCATTAGTAGCCAAAGTTATCACGTACACGGAATGTGACAAAACAAATTCAGCAAAACAATTAAAATATCGAGAAAAATGTGCAATGTGTACATGTTCCATGATTTGAAATGTATTGAGGTGGTATTGGTATTGATGGTAAGCGTAGGGCAAAGTTCAGTGGGACATCTATGTGCTTATTTGCTACTTGTATTGAATTATTGTAACCTATAAATCCTATGTAACCATCTGCAAATAAACACTATTCTATTCTACAAAGGGACCGAAAAATATCTTCTTCTTGACTAATCAGTGGTCGACTATTTCAGGAACACGGACAAAATTTTATGGCGGAAATCGATTCTCAGCATCAACAAGACAATCTAACAGTGTCGTTGATGGATATCGAATATTTCGTCAATGCCTTGCATATCCAAGAAACCACAAAACATGGGTGCAATGGGCGAGGACACTAAATTTTCAAAATATTTTTAATGAATTCTACGGCGTATGAACACTCTATTGACAATGTTCTTGTTTTTTTGCGAGTTGTCTGAAACTTGAAAAAAAAAAATTAAAGTTCATAAATTCAAATAGCTTCTTTTTAGCGCCATTGTGACGTACTACCCCGAGCAACCAATCCCACAGTTGACAGCGTCAATTAATTTAGCAGCATTGCCATACTTATGTTGTGCCCACAAAACACAAATGTTGAGACGAAGAAATTTTGAGATCTGTGGTCATAGACAAGTAGCAGCAATGCGCATGCTCAAATTGGTATCGTACAAAAGGGGTGGTCCTTTTTCTGTTTTTCTTCCGTTTGAGTTATATTCATTCTGTGGTTTGGTTGATTGGTTGTTCATCTTGTATTAAGAAATTGCTCTGTTTTGTATTAGATTGTTCAGAATGCCTCTTAAAGTTTGTTTCGTGCCCAAGTGTTTGAACACTACTGAAAATAGTAATAAATTGTTGTATTTCTATTCCGAGTGATCCGAAAACTCGGGCAAAGTGGTTTTTAGCAGTCAATGCACCCATTCTTGGAAGAAAAGACATATTTTATTGTGAAGACCATTTTGATGTTAGTTGATATTTTTTCTGAGTAACACAAAATAACTACTAATATCAATTTATTGTCGTAGATGGAACGTGATGCCAAATATTAGATGCATTATATATTGATGGGATCACGAATATATATGAAAGATGTGTATCCCCACAAATATCTTGGGAAATCCAAGTCTCCCAGAGAATCATCACAGTTCTCTACATCAGCAAGAAAAAGAGAGATGAAAATGGCAACAGGGCATGCTGACAAAGTGATGAAATTTGAGAAAATTTCTGATGCACGTAGCGCACAAGAAATTCAAATGGATTATTCCCCTCATTTTTCCCAATCGAAAGAAATAGAGTCACCTGGACAGTTGATAACATTTAGTCGCGAAAATGCAAATGTGCCATCCACTACCAGCTATTTTGAACCAGTGTCCAAAGAAAAAAAGTACAAGTGAATATAAAACCAAGTATGAGAGGAGTATCTACAAACACAAATAAAATTCTCACTAGAAGTGTCTCAACTACCACACGTCCAGATGAAACCACAAAAGGAATGTCTGAAATCATTTCAACAGAAATATCAGAAACCTTCACAACCAGTTCCATGACGAAAACAGATGATTCCAGTTATGTGCCATCATCGCTAAACAGAGGTAGTCTTTCAGAAGATAACAATGAAAGCAGTCAAGCTCAAGTTCATCAAAGTACTGCTTCAACTCCACTTATATCCAAAAGTAGATTTTACCTTGGCCTGCCCACAGATGCCAGCTTTTTAATTGAGTTAATATCAAATCATGTTAATCTCACAACCGAAGATGTTCTGATATGCTTAAAAAAATTAGGCTGAATGATGCCAACGTTAGATTAGCTGACGACTTTGGTGTTTCAAAGCCTTACATTGCAAAAACATTCAAGAAGACAGTACCAGTGTTAGCAGCAATCTTCAAAAGATTCATATTCTGGCAGAAAGCAAGAATTATTGAGGCTAATTTACCTATACCATTCAGATATCGATACAGAAAGGTACAGTCAATCATTGATTGCTTGGAAATAGAAATAGAGTTTTCGTCAGATCCTTACAAACAAGCTCAAACTTGGTCGGAGTACAAAAAATGTAATACAATGAAATATCTGATCTCAGCAACTCCAAACGGACTCATAAATTTTATATCAAAAGGGTATGGAGGTCGTGCAACAGATAAAGTAATCATAGAGCAGTCTGGGTTTTTAGATGCCCTGCCAGATAACACAGATGTGATGGCAGATCGTGGCTTCAAACAGGTTGCTAGTTTGTTGGAACATAAAAACTGTCGGTTAGTGAGACCTCCAACTGTGCTGACTGCAGAAAAACCTTCGAAGGATCAGGTGAAAGAAAGTAAACGAGTAGCAGCATTACGAATTCACATTTAAAGGGTAATACGTAGATTAAGAGAATTCAAGATGCTGAGAATGCATGCCTGCATCAACCATAAACACTTATATTTGCTAGATCATATAATGATAATAGCTTGTGGTATTGTCAACACACAACATGCACTGATTAAATGATTTCTAAAGGCACACTGCTGGTTTATCTTTACCTTGACATATTGACAAATGTAATGTATTCTTTTAAGAAAACCGTTACCCGAAACATAAACTGGGACGAATATTTGAGATTACATATTGATATTAAACATTCAGTGAATATAGTTATGAAATGATCATCACAACATTACCAATGAAATCTTACTAAATCTGGTTTTTATCAAAGGTGTAGGTACGCAAGTATTATTCTATACATAAAATTGCTTTAAATTTTTGAGATTCTTGTGTCAACATACTACATCAACCTGTCCAAGATCAATATTCCATACTCATCCACACTTCACAATCTGAATTAATGCATGCTAGAGAAACACAAAAGAACCACTTCGAATCTGTTTTCGTCTTGAAGTTACTTGATGGATGGATGGATTGTTTGCAACGATTTTCGTAAACATACCTCGTAATCAACTAAGAAATCCTGACACATATTTGGTAAATATGCAAAATTCACTACTAGATATGGTACCTATCACCTTACTGCAATTTATATCTATCATCATCCATAACCAGTCTCAACCAATATTGATTTCTACTTTGCAAGTCTTTTTCCTATTTCTATTTCAATTTATGCTAATAGGAGATATATTTTTATTTATTTGACACTGCCTTACCAATAATATATAATAGACAGTAATTGAGGTTTCCTATACATTCAATACATACATCAACAATAATACCATGTCAAAATTAACTTTTATTCCATACTGTTATCACTTCATCAAATGAGTAAAAATAACTGTTTTCCAAAGCAATGCTGCACTTTTCATCATCTCGGTGATGAATTGCTCATCATATTCTTCTTCCAAAAGATGGAATTTTTCGGATAAATCAAAATCTGGTGATGCCACACAAAAATAGCCTCTTTTCCTGCCAGTCATCATCATGTGAAGTTGTATCTGTGCAAATGGTTGTGGGCAAATTTTACCATTTTTCTCAATATAACTTGAAATCGATCTCTCTTTCATTGGACATTTAATTTCAACTACATTAGTATCGCTGATTTCATCTGGGAAGCACCAAAAATTGGAAAATCTGGATGGATGAAAATACCACAACTTTGTAAACGAAGATTTTTCGTATCTGCAATTTTTTTCAAAACACTACCCTCCAATCGTTTGAACCTCAACATTGCTGGAGTTTCTACCATTTTTGACCCACCCTCCCAAAAGTTCTTCTACAAGACTTCCTTCGAATGTCTTGCATCTAAATGCTTCATGTAGTTTCGATGGTGTTATTCTTCCATATCGAATTTCATACCACGATGATGACTTATGCTGTTTCATTGTCATCGTTTGTACCTCTTCACATATTTGTAAGGATATTTTACTCGAAATGAAGTCCATAAACCCTGTTGCACTCTGAATCCCTTTACATCACTTTTATACAAAAGTGATAATTTGTGGAGTGATGCTCCTGACACGGCATTTGTTTTGAATGGCTGAATAAATATGGTTCCCAAGCAACCATTTTGTCGACCTTGTTTTAGAAAATCCTTAAATATCTGTTCAGGCACATCTGGCAGGGATGGAATAGGATGTGAAGAAACCTTTTCAAGGGTTATGAATTTCTCTGTTGACCCTACTTTGGAAAGTTTCGAAGCTTTTCAGTAGCAGTCGGTAGAAGTTACTGACGGTTCTTCTGACCTCCGGTGTAGCCATAAAAAAAAGGCTACACTATGTTTGCAACCACCTGGAAAAATGTTAGTTATCAATATTATGGCAACAACAAACATTTACTTCATTTACCTTCTGAAGCTGCACAGTCCAAACTTTTACAATGCAGTACCACTTCTTCCTTTTCATCAATTTCAACAGAGACTCCGTAACCTTTGCCATGAACTTTTGTGTTCCAGTGTTACTTTTGCCTTGACAATGCAGTTTGTACCATGCCTTCTTACTTGAACATAACCAACCGCATTGTCGCCATAGGATTCCCTTGTTGCCCTAAAAGTAGACATATTTCAAACATACAATATCAAACAGTATCTAATAACTTACCGAGTAGACTTAACATTTTTAACTTCCCCAGAGTGAAAATCTTGATGGTTTCTATAAAATTCGAAAACCATGCCAGCATCTATTACTGGAAGATTATGACTGGTCCCTTTTTCGAATCCTTCTTCCATTTGTATTTTTACACTCAAAGGATAACACTTTCGCCTTACAACTAATCTGTCACAATATATCACACCAACAACAAATGAATTATGAATATATGAATATAAGATAATGAATAATAATGATCCCTCTTTTACTTTCGTTAGAAAGTTGTCAAATTCAGAAGAAAAGGTGACATATCACATAACACAACTCTTCTTCTAGAAAGTTGGTTAACCAAACGTGTAAGCAAACTGCCTATGATTGTCGTTCTGTGATCCTAATGGCATAATGGTCCAGGAACCGCTTTCGTAATAACCAGGTTTATGGTTTATAGTCATTCACTCACCTCGTACCTATAAACGGGAAAAAAGTATTCAAACTCTGAAATACCTTTGAGGCAAAACAAAAATAAATGGCTACCTTTCTCTCTCGAACATCAATTTTATGGACTACAATAATTCTCAATATTAAAACTATCCAGTTCTTTGTTTATATTCAAACATATTGTTTTATACCAGATCCAATGTTTTCACGGTGGTTTTCACACCTTTCCAATTCGCCATCGTCGTTTGACATTGGAAATAGTGTCTTCTGTCACTTCTCCACGGTTCTCTGGTTTATAGTTTTAGAAGCTTGGCAACGTTGCCGTTAAACGTCAGAATCAACCCGATTATGCCTATTGGCTGCTCGGGCACGTACGTCACTTAGAGCGCCAATATTAGAACTTTCAAAATTTGCTATTTTTCCGAAAGGAATTAGACCAGCTGTAATTGAAATTTGACTCAAAAAATATTTCCTGGGTACATTTATATATGTATTATGTATTTTAAAACACATTTAAAGCAAAAATATTTTTTCGTGTCCTCGCCTATTGCCAACGTTCTTGATCCGGACTTACAAGTACAGTAATACCCACTTACTGGAGTTTCTTCGATATCTCCTTCATTGTTAAACACTATCCACAACAAATATTTAGTTTTATTCCTAAATCTTGATGTATTCTGATTCGTAAAAAACTGAGTTTTTCATTCAATTCATCAAATTCCAATATATTCAATTCTTTCCTCTGTAGCTTATCTTGAATATATGCCGCTAATAGAAGAACTTACTAAATTCTTGTCAAGTCTTTCAATTGTTGTAAACTCAAGAGAGAAAGTTCTCAAATGAAGATTTTCAACTTAAAAACGGGCTTGAACTACATTCACCTGCTGTGATTTTTCCAGTATTTCTCTGACCAACGCAACAGTTCCTGACATGTTTATATTGGAGGATGACATCGATTGATCAAATCACCAGCAATGCGAAGAAATGCTCCTAAATTATGAGCATGAATCGTTCAAACTATCCATGAAAAAAATTTAAATATTGACTTCAGATGACCATTTATAGACTCTTCAATCCACCTAGTCCTTGTTATCAAACGTGCTCTACTATTTGCGTCGGTAGTCGTCGTTATTATTTGATTGATACCTTGTGTCCCTTTTGGGAAAAATTTTTAGTTCAGTTATGTTTCATTATGTACATATTCTTATTTTTTCCGATTTCTTCCGACTTGTTTTCCTGTATTTGATATGAGAGTCTCTTGGTACGTTTTGTTGTCACAACCCATATACGTGCTAACTTTGGCGACTGATAATTCAAAAAGTAGCCATTGAAGGTGAATGAAATAGATGATATCGATTTGAATATCATTACTCGATAAACTCATGTAAAATCAAATTTAACCAATGAAATTTTAAAATATAGGATGATTTCAATAAAAAACATATTTTTGAATTTAATTTTGCTTATTTATTTCGAATCACTCGGTGGAATTTTACAAATTAGTATATATTCAGAATTGATTTTCTATAGAAATTATACCCATTTCGATATAAGTAATCGCCCAGTATGAGATTACTTGTCGTGAATTATTTTTGATGAAGGTCAATTCATCATATTCTGATTCACTGAAAAATATTATGGATGGCCTAAAAAATATTGGTAATCGATTAGGCTTATTTTACTTTGAAGATTACCCTGTAGATAATTGAAAAATAGGTCTCATTCGAGTATCAGAATACTGTTTGGGATTAAATGAATGGTGACTGCCAGAAAAAAAGTTATTGAATATTCTAATGGCGTACAAAATGATGAAATAAAAATGACCACTTTAAACATCAACACCCTATATCTCGAAAACTAGCCATAGAATCGTGTTCAGTCAATATACACTTTTTAAGGTAATTGAATACTACAACATACTGAATTTTCGAAGAATTTAACCGAAGGCCATTTTCCATAAGAGAAATGTTGGGTCCTTTGGATTTTGGAGAGTCCAAGGATAATTTTTCATGAAATACTAAAAATTTAAATTTCTGTTTCGAACCAATGAATATCCCACCACAAGTTACTTTGTGGGATTGTTCTACAGTTTATTTGCATGTTACATATTTATATTGTAATAATTTATTTTTGAATTCCTGGTTCTCTGCTCTGGGCACATAATTCTCGGGCCCAATAGTCACTTACCCCACGGCGTGGGGAGTGGTTATTGGGATAAATAATCCAGCGCGCCCACCAGAAGTGTCAGGGCTCCGGAGAGAGGGCCTGTATGAAAAATCCCTAACGGATAAATAATAATAACAACAATAATAATAATAATAAGTTGGGTCCGAGAATCATGTGCCCTGAGCAGGCGGAGTGAACCAAGAATTATGGCCTTCTGCATTCGTCTGGCTAAGATTTCTGTCGCATCATGGCAAGCCGGTATGATTTACAAGTTTGAGAGCAGTGTGTCCATCATTCCACCAAGGTCCCCTATTATCAGAACCACCATCTTGACCGAATGGTTTGGGTAAAGCCTGCGGAGTTCAAAGAATAGTTCTCGAATAGTTTCTTCCTCTTTTCGGACGACGTTCGTTTCGCCAGGAGCTGAAAACTTAATGACGAAAATCGTCCTACTTTGATGGTCGAGGAGGACTACATCAGGCTTATTGCCTTCTATGATTTTTTTCTAAAACTCAATCCCAATTTGCACCCCCTCGGACGGCCTCGAAAACTCCTACATGGTATCAGGGATGAAGAAAAAAGTATTATTTCACATATTATATCTCGAGTATTGCATCCCCTCGGAGGCCTGGAAAACTCCTACATGGTATCAGGGATGAAAAAAAAAAGAGTATTTCAGATATATCTCTAGTAGAAATGTGTACACAGTCATTTGTGCCTTCTTTGATTTTTCTTAAGAAAACTCACCCCATTTCACAGTATTCAATAAGGAAATTTGTAACATCTGCATACGAGACCGACCCTTGAGGCACCCTATAATTGATATTTTTTATGCTGGAGGTAGCGTTGTTTGTTGTGACTTGTTGTGATCGATCTGAGAGATAAGAGGTGAACCAGTCCAAAGAAACCCGTCTCACTCCATACTTCTCCAGTTTCGTTCATCTTTCATCAATTATTCCACCATCAGTTGTCCCATCGAGAATGACCCGTTGAACTCAGTCTTCACATTCCTTTGAACGTGAGTTTGAACTTTGGAAACTCACTACCTCGGAAGGTGTTCCTTGAGTCATACAGCCTGCAGAAATTCAAGAATACCTGCTTTCCCTTGGCTTTTACTCTTTTTTCGGAATATTACAGGATTCTTCCTTTTCTCGGAACTAGAACAAAAAAATAATCCTCTCCACTGCGGCCTAGAGTGAGATAAAAAAATATGTGACTCTAACCAACTATTGTCATTGGCTTCAGATGTGAAATTCATAGTCTGCTTCTAGGAAATGAAGTAATTGAAAACAGCTGTGAAACAACATTTTTGGACTACAAATTGACACCAAAATCAATTTTGATAGTCACAGCACTTACCTAAAGAGTAAGTTAGCATCTGGTGGATATGCGGTCTGAACCATTTTAAATTAGGCCTATCCACGGCCAGGCTGGCATGTCACTCTCAGATTCACACCTGAGATATGGTATTGCATTTTGTGGAGTAAACAAAAACTATCTTGCAATCTATGCAACCCTTTTTAGATAATTACCTGCAAAGAACAAATGGAATGAATAACAGGTCCTTCAATAGTAATACTGATAACTCGGTTTTTACATGAAATCTAAGAAAAGACCAACGGCAACAAATAAACCCAAGAATTTCGAATCATAATGAAAAAAATTGTTCATTCATATTTCACAGATACCCAATTGTATATAGAACCAAAAGCTTAAGAATATATTATTTTTCTCATGTACAATCAATGATATGGTCATATGGTTTGCCTTATGTTCTAGGATCATTAACAGTATCACAGGAAATATTCATAAACCAGAAAAAAATTATCAGATGCATACTAAAACTGGATCGTAATAGCTCTTGTAAAACCGGTGTGAAAATAGCAGCTAAAGATAGCAGACCAAATCTCCGGAAATACCCGATCGACCATTGGCAACTAAACTTTTTTTATACTCGAGGACAATCGATAATTAATTGAAATAACATTTCAAGAGAGTATATTCACTTTTTGAGTAATTTAATAGATGACTGGTTTGTGAGTTGGTGGAAATCTTACCGATTTTATTATTATTTTCAATATGAACTATCAATAAATGATTCGGTTGTAACAAATTATGGTATTGCAATAAATTGATTTCGCTTTCAGCCTTTAGCATGAACAAATTTCAATGAATTAATTCATGACTTTTCTTGTGTTCCAAGGCCGGGTTTTCATACTGGCTGTTGTAAAATTGGTGTATGAATGAAATCTTGTTCCAAACATTTTAGCAGTCGATTTGGTGTCGTACAAGGTTAGTATCGTTAAGAATTTTTTTGACTTTCCTTGGAATCCAGGGGTGGATTTTTCAAATTTTGAAGATCAACTTCTTCAAAAAAACTTTGTTTTATTATAAACAGATTTTGGCAGTCCATTTTCGGTCGATAAAGGGTCAATTAAGAAAAAAAATATTGATTTCTCATGGGATCCGTGGATATATTTTTCAATTTTCAAATTTTTAATATCACTTTCTCCAAGAAAACTTTGTTCTATCATAAATAAATTGTTGTAAACTTCTTTTGAACTCTGGACTCTTAATAATTGTTAGGAAAATGAGTAAAAACTTTCGGACTCTTTGTAACGTCTTTATCATTCAACAACTGTCATATATCTCTAATACAGAACAACTCAACTGTCAAGTGCAAAAAAAAGCAATGCAAATCCACTTAAGGTGATTTTACAAAAATAAAGGTGAATTCGCACTTAGGGTGAGTTCACAACATTCGGCCATCCTATTACTTTTCGTCCCCGAAAATGACATAATCTTGGTATCTAATAGGTTTCTTCCTTTCTCTTCTTACTTTCTCTTTGATTGGTTCTTCATTCTGGCTCTCTTCACTCCTACTTTTTCCTTCATCTTCCGGTTTGAAATTATTGTATTCTTCATGGAATCTACAGAAGCGATCCCTCTGTAAAACCGTGACGTTCTTCGTATTTCCGGAAGATCTTCAATCCTATATCTATCATGTGGAAGTTTTTCAGTAACAATATAAGGACCTTTGAATTTTGGAGCTAATTTTCTGGATTGGCCGGTTGACGGGGATTCTCTTTTTACCATCACTAAATCTCCAGGTTGATAATCAGTAGCTTTCAGTCTTCCTCGATTATATTTTGTACGCTGCTTTGCTTGATCTTTTCTTATCAAATTAATCGATTTTTTCTTCTTTCCTCAATATCATGAGGATTTTCGTTCAAGTTGTTTATAACATCATCTATAGGGTTGCCATCAAAACTTCTAGGGGTAAAATTAAAAAGAAGATGGAAAGGTGTTGATTTTGTTGTCCTATGTGTAGTATTATTGATAGCATACTGTAATCTTCCCACATATTGATCCCAATCTCTTTGATCTTCCCACATATTGATCCCAATCTCTTTGATCCTCTTTTTGACACATTGAAGCTAGAGCAGGTGTAATAAGTTGGTTCGATCGCTCACATTGTCCGTTGGCTCTTGGTGTTGCAGTTGCATTTAGAATATGTATAATATTTTTTTCTTTGCAAAAGTTTTCAAAATTGCAACCAGTAAATGATGTACCTTGATCTGTCTATGTGGTGGTCCTACTATGTTAACAATATCTCCCAGAATTCTTGTTGTAACAGCTGAAGTTACGTTCTTAACAGGTCTCAGAAAAGTGAATTTCGTAAATCCATCGATCATCACTAATAAATGTGTATTTCCTTGAGAGCTACGAACGAATGGTCCCAAATGATCCATATGCATAGTATGGAATGGTTCACCTACTTTGTCGATCGAATGGAGCATACCCTCTTGTTTTCCTCCAGGTGCTTTAAAATATAAACATTCAATACATGATCCAAGATAACTTTTTACATAATTCTTCATTCTGGCGAACCAATATTTTCCTTTAACATTGTTTAATGTTTTCTGAATTCCTGGATGCCCAAGATCATCGTGACATTTTTTTAGAATTTTCCATCTTATGGTTTTGGGAACAAACCATAATACTTTTCCATCCAATTTCCTGTAAAGCCTTCCATCAATTATTTCATATTCATTCCTTATTTTCTTAGCTTCTTCTGTTTTACTTTCCTTTTCTTTAAATACTTCTATTATTCATTTCACTTTTTGATCTTCTCTTTGTACTAAACACATCCAATCTTCTTCATCTATTTTATTAACAAGTACTTGTAGTCCATCAGCAACATCTGTTTCTTCTTCCTCTTACTGGAAATGATTACGTGAAAGAGCGTCGACATGAATCATTCTCGTAGCAGGTCTATGAATGACTTCATAATTATAGTCTAACAGTTTCAGCCACCATCTTCCTATTCTTGGAATCAAACGTTTTTTTGAAAATGTACTACGAAGTGCATTGCAGTCTGTTATAACAAAAAATGAAATACCAACGAGGTATACTCTGAGTTTTTCTAATACCCACGTAACGCAAAGAGTTTCAAGCACTCCAGAGTGATATTGTTGTTATTGTGTGGTTGTTTGACGACTAACTTATGCTACAGGATGCATTTTCTCGTCTTGACTGCGTTGTAACAATATTCCCCCAAGTCCTACCTGGGACGCATCAGTGTGCACTTCTGTATATGCTTTTGGATAATACAGTATCAAAGTAGGTTCTTTTGTAATTTCATTTTTCAGAATTCTCATCGATTCTTCTTGTTCTTTATGCCAATTCCATGGAATATTTTTACAGAAGAGTTTTGTTAATGGTTTTGCCTTCACAGCGTAATTCTCGACAAACCTTCTAAAATAACCAGTAAGTCCTAAAAACTGTCTGACAGCACGTATGTTCCTGGGACAAGGAAAGTCTAAAACACCTTGTAATTTTTTTGAACACGGTTTAATGATACCTCTGGATATTTCAAAACCCAAATAGTCAACAGATTCCTTCAAGAAAAAACACTTTTTCAAATTCAACTTCAGATTAGCTCGATGAAGCACTTTTAAAATTTCTCGTAAGTTTTGCAATCCTTCCTGAACAGTAACACTTGGAATCAAAATATCGTCCATATACGCCAAAGCAATTGAAAAACGTAAGGGCCCTAGTACACTATTTATCATTTTTGAAAAAATTGCTGGCCCATTTACAATTCCAAGTGGCATTTTGGTAAACGCGAAAGGTCCATCTGGGGTTATGAATGCAGTTTTATGTTGAGACTCATTTTCTACAGGAATCTGATAATAACCGCATTTCATATCTAAACTTGTGAAATAATTTTTGCCTGAGAGTCTGTCTAATTGGTCATTCATCACTGATAAAGGAAATTCCATTTTTTTTGTTATTTTATTAAGTCCACGATAGTCAATACAAAGTCTTTCATCACCAATTTTTTTTTTTCATTATCAACAAGGGACTAGCGTACGATGAACTTGAGTCTACAATTATTCTAGCTCTTTTCAGTTCCTCAATCATTTCATGCACTTTTTGTCTTTCTGAATAACTAAGTCGATAATGTCTATAAGTTATAGGTTCATCACTAAGAGTTTCTATTTTACATTGAAACCCGGTATTTACACCAAGTTCATCCAGGTTCATTGCAGAACAATCTTGATATTCAGTTATTAATTTAAACAGTTCATTCCTTTCACTTTTTGTCAAGTTCTCATTGAAGTTCACATGTTCAATTTCAAACTTCTGCATACGTTTCTCCTCTTCACACAATTGAACTTGTTTTGTCTTTTATTCCCAGCATAGAAAAGCTTTGGTAATTTTGTCACTTTTTGTCAAACATATTTCATGTCCAGTAACATTCAAAATCGGTATACTTGTTTCTCCCTTCTCATCCAGCCTTATAATACACCTTGGAATATTCCTCTCGAAATCGGTAAGCTTTTCAATGAACAGGTCTTTATTCCAAGTTTCAGATATTTCTGCATCGTCTTGCACATAAACATTGATGAAACCAACAAAGTCATTGGGTATCACAGAAGTTTCTTTACACCATAAGTTAACTTTCAACTTTGGTAGCTCAAGGAATTTTGAATGACGAAAGGCACTCATCATCATCCACACCAATATCTTCAAACATTCTCAAAATATTTCCTCTCTTCACAACTGCAATATGATTTTGTTCTGTAAAAGGTTGACCAATAATCAATGGTATTTCTTGGCAACTGTCATGCACAACAAGAATGTGTGATTTCGCAATAGCTTGATCAACTTTTAAATCAACCTCAACTTCTCCCACTGGGTGAATAGATCCGCCACCAAATCCTCTGATTGTGGTTTCTTTAGTGAAGTATATTCCAAACCCAAATTATCAGCTTCTGATTGTCTCAAAAGGTTGCATTGACTGCCAAAATATATATAAGTTCTCATTGGCTTTCCACAGATGTATGATTCACAAAAATATTTTTTGTTATAGTCTTTGGCATCTTCAATTGAATTCACAAGATTATTGCTACTTGTACTTGCACTAGTTTGAGGATTTTGTATTTCTCTATTCTGTACTCTAGGTGACAATTGTGTACTATCATTTCCCTGAAATCTATTTGAGTTTGTACTTGTATTGCGACAATATTTTGAAATGTGGCCATATTTCTTGCAAACAAAGCACAAAGGTTTGTCATCATTGTTTCTTGGAGGTAAGTATCTAGTTCTTCTTTGATTTGTTGTTGGTGGGTTTTCATCTATATTGCTCAGTATATGATATTTCAGCATGTTGTCATTTTCTTTAGTAGTAATATCTCTTCTCTCGTTTGAAACATTGAAAGGTTTTCGGTTCAGATTCAAACGGTCCATTCTCAAATTCTCTATCAGTTGATATTCATACAGATCTTGCAGTAATTCATCTGAATCTTCGTGATGTCTTGGAAGCATTGAATCACTGAGATTCTTTGACCAGAGCCCTATCAACACTTGCTCTTTGATTTCTTTGAATTCAAGTTTTAAATTGCTACATAATTTCACTTTCTCATGATAATAGTGCTCCAAACTTTCTCTTCTTCTTTGAGTTCTCTCTATCATCTTCTTCCATTTCACTGTACTGCTCTCTTTACTAATAAAGGTTTTTTTGAATTTTTGTACGAAGTCTTGCCAAGTTGATATTTCTCCTGTTTTTGTTTGGTACCAAAATTTTGCTCTATCAATCGAGTTCGTGCTGTTTCCAACATGTAATTGTCCGGCAAAGAATGCAAAATTTGCGCACTATTTAGACTCTCTAAAAATCTGTTTGCCTTTGTGAGGTCTCCATTAAAACTTGGCAAATTCTTGAAAAGTTCTGGCATTATCGAATATCTGTGATTATTTGATTCAGAACTGCTCTCGCCACTACTATTTCTGTTACTGGTTGTTTGTGGAACAGGAGATATACGTTCGATAATTCTCTCCATAACTTGATTACGGCGTCGATTTTCCATTATGAACATTGAGAATAGTCTATCAATAGTAAAGTCCCTTCCAGTATTTCTTCTGTTATACTATCGACTGAATATTGAGATTCCATTTCATCAAGATCGCCAGCTCTTTCAGCTTGATTTGTTTGGTCTCCACCGGCAGTTTTTGTTTTGTTTGTACTCATTTTGTCAAAAACTTTTGTGCTATATTTGAATATATTTACTCGTTTTTTTTCGTAAATTTCATTTTGAGGCGTTCATCCCACTTCTGATATGTTGTAAACTTCTTTTGAACTCTGGACTCTTAATAATTGTTAGGAAAATGAATAAAAACTTTCGGACTCTGTAACGTCTTTATCATTCAACAACTGTCATATATCTCTAATACAGAACAACTCAACTGTCAAGTGCAAAAAAAACATATGCAAATCCACTTAAGGTGATTTTACAAAAATAAAGGTGAATTCGCACTTAGGGTGAGTTCACAACAAAATTGAATAATGAAAAATGAAAAAGGTTTAATGAAGAAAAAATATTGACCTACCATGGGATCCAGGGTGGATTTTTCAATTTCTTCAAGAAAAATTTGTTCTTTCATAAACAGATTTTGGCAGTCCATTTTCTGCTGAAAAAGGTTTCATTAAGAAAAAAATTATTGACTTCCCATAGGATCCCTCGGTGGATTTTTGAATTTTCAAATCAAAGAGGTGGATCAGAGAACTTTCAAATTTTAAACATCAATTTCTGCAAGAAAACTATGTACTATCTATCTGATTTTCGCAGTTCTTTTTCTATTGATGAAATATTCAATTCGGCAAAAAATTATCGACTTACCTTGGGATCCAGATGTGGATTGTAAAACATTCAAATTTTGAATATTAATCTTTGCAATAAAATTTTGTTATAACATCATATGAAAAGTAATTCTATCAATAATTTTTTCATAGACTCTTCTCAAAATTTCAACAATCCTGATAATGGTGATTGGTAAATTAACAGATTCCACAAAAGCTTCTTCCTAGCACCAGTGACGCCGATAGAAGTAATCTCCATTATAAATAGGACAACAGCTGAACATGGTAAAATCCTCAAATCAGTGTGCACTCTTGTAGCAGAAATGATATTGTTTCGATGTTACTAAATAATACGCCGAGCACACTACTAAACTGTTTTTATCACCTTCGCTTTAAAAATACAACCACTTTACTGACTAATAAAACGCCCGATTTCACCAACCTGATTTTAAGAACTTCCTATCTAAGTTATTCCTGAAATAGGAAATACCTAAATCAGATACTTTCCTAAGTCGAATTTCACCAGTGAAGAAATACCTAGATAAAACTTTGATTTAAAAAGTTTCCTACATAACAGTACCACTGTTCAATAATAACCTGTTACCGAATGGGTGTTTGATCATAATCCGACAAGTAGAGTGAAAATAAGAAAAGTAACCGCAAATTTGATAGTGCATGTCAAATCTATTGGTTGTGTTGCATGATGAGGGTTGTACAGCCATATTCGATCTCCTTTAAATCCACCAGTATTGGCCTCAATATCGTATCGAGCCTTCATTCTATCCCTGGCTATCTTCAATCGTTTTCTTGCAAATTCGTGGATCCCATTCCAACTATTTCGCAATTCATCTGCATAATCCTATACATCTTTTTCTTCAGCTTCTTGGTTAGGCAAGGCATAAGCTTCAACCCATTTGCTAAAGTAATCCATGGCAGCGAGGATGTATTTGTTGCTATTATTCGTCATCGGAAACGGTCCAGCTACATCGATGACGATTCGTTCGAAGGGAGCACCTACATTGTATGGTTTCATCTCTCCTCTTGATCTTGTCTTGGTGCCTTTGTTTGTTTCACACTTCGGACATCTTCGGCACCATCTTTCTACATCTTCACGACATTGGACCCAGTAAAATCTCTGCCGTATTTTATCCAAGGTCTCATTCACTTCAAAATGTCCACGTGATTTGCTACCATGTATCTCCTCCAAGACATCACTTATTCTCGACCTAGGCACAACCAATTGAGAAATCACTTTTCTGCCGTCGGCTGAATCCCATGATTTCTTCAATAGAAACTTAACTATTGTATGTATAAATGATTTGTTTTTGTGACTGTACACTATTTAACAATTCGTTTGTAGTATACCTTTTTTTTGACTAGTCTGATGAGTTTTATATACCTGTGTTTGTTTAATGCCTTGTATAATCTTTGATTGATGAATAAGTTCTATTCTATCTCATATTGTGGCTGTTGATGTGATGTTGCGATAGGTTCATTACCTGTAAAAATTATCGACTTCCTTCGTGATCCAGAAGTGAGCTTTTGAACTTTTGAATTTTGAAAATTGATCTCTGCAATCAAACTTTGTTGTTTTATCAATTTATTTTGGCAGTGGATGTGATGTTGCAAAAAGTTATTGATTTCCCTTGGGATGCAGGTCTGAATTTTTCAACTTTCACCCCGACACATCAATAAATTTTGATGCAGAATTGTGAAATTTGCAGAATGGATAGAGTTATATGTGATATGAGATACAAAGACAACATTTGTATCTTACAGGAACTTCTCAAAATCTAAAAATATAGTGGTATTACCGTGAACATTTCATTACAGATACAGATAGAGATATATTTAACAGAGTGTTTTATCATTATTCACAAAAGTGACAGAAAAATTTGTCTGAGAAGTGAGAAATAAGTCAGGAACTTGCGAAAAATGTTAGGTAGTTATATCTATTTTTAAATCGAATCTATTTCAAAATTAAATATTGAAAATGAGCAAGTTGGGGATACCTTTTTAACACAGTTTTCTTGAAGGAATTGATATTCAAAATTTAAAAATTGAAAAATTCATCCCTAGTTCCCATGGGTAATAGTGATGTTTTCACTTGAACCTTTCCTAACAGCAAATAGACAGCCAAAGTCTGTTTATGATGAAAGCAAGTTTTCTTGCTGAAATCTATATATAACATTTGAAAATTGAAAAAATCCACGTCTGGATCAAAATTTAAAAATTGAAAGATCAATTTCTTCAAAAAAACTTTCTTCTATCTTAAACAAATTTCGGCAGTCCATTTGCTGTTAAAAAAGGTTCAATTCATTGAAAAAATTATTGTCTTCCCATGGAATTCAGGGGTGGATTTTACAAATTTTGAATTCACAAAAACACTGTTCTATCATAAACAGATTGTGGCAGTCCATTTGCTGTTGAAAAATGTTCAAATCACTAAAAACATTATTGGCCATGAGATCCAGAGGTGGATTTTTCAATTTTCAAATATTAAATATAAATTTCTGCAAGAAAACTTGTTTCCATCATAAACAGACTTTGGCAGTCTATTTGCTGTTAGGAAGGGTTCAATTCAGTGAAAACATTATTGTCTACCCATGGGATCTAGGAATGGATTTTTCAATTTATAAATTTTGAATAATCGATTCCTTCAAGAAAACTTTGTTCTATCCTAAAGATTTTGGCAGTACATTTGCTGTTGAAAAAGGATTATTTCATAATAAAGTTATCCCCAACTCGTTCATTTTCAATATTAAATTTTGAAATAGATTCGTTTTTAGGATAGATATAACTACCTACTAACATTTTTTGCAAGTTCCTGGCGTAATTCTCAGACAAATATTATTCTGCCACTTTTGTGAATGATTATAAAATACTCTGTTGAATATATCTGTATCTGTAATGAAATTTGTACGGTATTACCACTATATTTTAGATTTTGAGAGTTCCTATAAGATACAAATTTCACAATTCTGCATCAAAATTTATTGATGTGTGATACTCCTATATTTATTATTCTCGAATCTGATTTCACATTATTTACTCCTGTTGTCTTAGTTCTGTTTGTTAAGTATGATGTTACCCATTGAAGTGGAACACCTCTAACTCCCAAACCTTACGATTTCATGATTAACAAGTTTTGATCTATAGTATCAAAAGCACGACTGAAGCCGTAGAACAGTCCAGAAACATTATTTATATTATTCAGTGCACTATAGATGAACTCTAAACAATAAGAAATTGCCGAGCTGGTTGATTTGTGTTTGAGAAAACCATTATGGTTCGCTGGGACGAGCTCAAAGTGTTCCAAGTACATTGACCTAGCACTAGGAGATGCTTCAAATAGTTTAACAATTTGACTCTGTATGCATATAGCCCTATAGTTAAGTATGTATGTCACAGGCAGAACCTTTGTTTTTAAATTCAGGTAAGTATACATTTTGATCCCTTAACATCTGGAAATGTGCCATTCAGTAAGTATGATATAATTTCCGGTAAATTTTTTTATATTTTTTTAATAATAATATAACTTTATTCACATCTAATAAATAAATACACATACAAATAAGATAATAATTATATCGTAGAAGGGAATGAAGTGATTGAGCGATAAGCGCAAAGCACTTGTTTCGCGAAAAAAATTCAAAATTATATATACATGAACACCTGAAAACATACAAAATCAACTTAACTTCGAGCTTAACTTATGGAAATGTAAATAAGGCATTCAGAATGTCAAATTGTAAATATAAAATTTAAATTAAAATATGAATTAAATTGTAAATATAAAATGTAAATTAAATTATGAATTGAATTGTAAATATGTAAATAGAAATAAAAATTGAATTGTAAATATAAAATGTAAATGTACTCATGTGAAATGGAAGGAATATTATTCAAAATTATTACTACCAAATTTGAGGAATTGCAACATATTATCATGACTAATTGACTAGAATTGACCTTAAACAAATGAGTTTTTATTTAGATGATAATGATATACAATGATATGCAGGAACAGTTTCCCTATATAACCATGTTAGTATGTTTATTATTTTCATTGATGTTCTTTAAGGTGTGATTTCAATCTTTTTTTTTTGAATAGGAACAGACTTGTGATATTTTGTATTGTTTCGGAGAGTGTGTTATATAATTTTGGTCCAATGTATGTATATGACTTCTATCGGCGTCACTGGTGCTAGGAAGAAGCTTTTGTGGATTCCGTTAATATTCCTATCATCATTATTAGGTTTGTTGAAATTTTGAGAAGAGTCTGGAAAAAATTATTGTTAAAATGACTTTTCATATGATGTTATATATAAAAAAGTTCGATTGCAGAGATTAATATTCAAAATTTGAATGTTTTACAATCCACATCTGGATCCCAACGGACGTGGGGAGTGTTTACTGGGGTTAATAACACACCTGCGCGCCCTCCGGCTGTGTCGGAGCTCCAGAGACAGGGCCTGACTGGTACATTCCTTATGAAAAGAAAAAAACTTTCTCATAAACACTCACAGAGAGTGCCTGTGCGGGTAGAGGACGGCTATCATTATTATTTGCCGTCGCGCTCCGGGGCGACTTGCTGATTTTTTTGGTGGCGTATTCACTTTTCACCTGTAGAATAACCTACAGAAACATATATTACAAAAAAGGACCCCGCAAATTTCTTATGCAAATTGACTTTCCGTGAATTTCGCTGAATTTTTTATATGTTGTAGTTCCTGAGAGAGTTCTCAGTTCGGTTTGGGACTTTAAATAAAAAAATTGTTTTTTACCGTTAACCAGCTGTCATCCCCCTACGAACGACAGCCCTCAGAAGTCGAAACTTGTGCGAGCTAAGGATTAACGAGGTCTTACTTTTTAACGTGCGATTCCTAGCACGAGACCAGTGATCATGCTGGGAATCGAACCCACGTCCCTCTGATTGATAGACTTGCGCTCTACCATCATGACCACTGCGGCCCATAAACTAAATTCGAATGTTTGACATCAAGGACCAGACCTTCAACTCCTTATCAACGAAAATTTGATATGAGAATACAAATTCAAAAAATATTCCATACATCTCTTCATGGTACGAAATAACAATTTATATTTTTTGAAACGACATATTTTGGGTATATTCTGAAGATAGGCCAAAATAACTGATTCCGAGTATAATATGGAATATGTACTCTCAAATGTTCATAAGTAGTTTCAGCGAGCTGTAAAGGGGACAACGAAAATATCGAAATAATATATTGTCAAAGCTAACAACTATAACATATTGTAATTTTCGTATGAAACATGACTTTTTTCGCACAAATCTCAATAATCTGATAATGAGGTTCCAATGCATTTTCATCAAAGAGACTTGTTTTCCATCGATTGGCTACACCTGTCAAATTTGACATTTTTTTTTTTAAATTTCAAATTGTTAGGTTATTTCTCAATTTTTCGAAAAATATTACATGAAAAATTGTTAATTTTTCGGTTTCCTACCCACCTACCAAATCTGAACCAGTTTGAAAAACTTTGATTTTTTTCGTGTTTTCTTAACCTTACACTTTTTCGGATAATTTAAATTTGGTAAAATCTGAAATAACCAGTTGAGATGTAATAATCCCATCTGCTGAAAGGATTTTTTCTGTTTAAAAATGTTTCTACTTGGATATTTTCAAAAAAAAATACAAATATGCTAAAAAAAATTGTTATAGTTGATGCAAAGTAGCTCTAGTTTCGAAATATCGAATTTTTTTCTAAACCAATAGACCTAAAGTATTTTCTACTTCACTGATGTATTGTGAAAAAAATAATTGAAGCAAATAATTTTGCTATGAAATATTGAGCTAGACCCACTTTGCATCAAGTATGTTATTTTCTTAGCATATTTGTATTTTTTCAAAATATCCAATTGGAAATATTTATAAACAGACAAAAATCCTTTCAGCAGATGGGTGTATTACATCTCAACTGTTTTTTTCCAGATTTCATCAAATTTAAATTTAATTATCCGAAAAAGTGTAAGGTTTGGAAAACGCGAAAAAAACAAAAGTTGTTTAAACTTGGTAGATGCGTAGGAAACCGAAAAATAAACAACTTTTTCATATAATATTTTTCGATATATTGAGAAAACCCAACATTCTGAAATTTTTTGAAGCACAAACTGTTCACGAACTCTAAATTTACAATAAGTGAATAATAAAAAAAAAATCTTTAACGGTGACACTGTAGATAGATCACTGAATTGGTTCAAAAGTAAATACCCAGGTGGGTGTAGAACATGTAATAGGTACATATAAAAAAACAAAAATAAATTACAGTTGAACTTTAATACCTAACAAACAGTCAATGTATAAAATTGTTACAATAATATGCTTAATTTACACGATAAGGATATAAAACGAATACTACATAAAAATATCACATTTTTTCATAAAATTTATAGGATCTCTCAAGAATTGATCAGTTGAGTAGTATGCCTATGAATTTTTGCTGCGGGAGGCAGTTTATTGTACATTAAGGTAAATGAAAATTTTGCAGTGTCATAATTATAATCTGTCTTATTCCTAGTACATATTGGCCATGCAGTCAAAATATTTTTTTCTCCAGAGTTTTCCAGCTTTTCATCTGTTTGTATTTAAATATTATTCTCAGGCATGCTCCCTAATTATTAAGCCATATCTAATTCTTGAATGTACCTGTGCATAGTAGGCACAGAGAGCAGCATCTACAGGCTGATTCACGGTGGATGGCACATTAGACGTTTCTGGCGAACCAGACAATGAATCACATTGCAAATTTAACGCAGAGCATATTCGGACATCCTCCCAAATATATTATTTTTGACAATGTGGTGTTGCCACTTCTATTAGGAAGTAGTAGCAACTTTGATTCTTCAAATGGAATACCCTATATATAATATTATTTTTGGAATCTCCAACAATTGCCCGATAACTTTCCTTGATATTTCCCTATACCTATCTTTACCGTTTTCGAAATAAAAAACAATAAAATATTTTTTCTTCGAAAATCGTGACCTCTAAAAATGCTGTCTTTGAGTTAAGAAATACTATGGTATCGAAGTTTGGTTTGGAGTTAGATGATACTTGGATTAGAGTGAAGTGAGCCACACTTTCCTGGTCACACTTTTCTATCCACAGTTTCTGAACTACATGGTGTTGTCATATCAATAATTTTTACAAACATTCTCATATTTCTGTTTTTGGTATTCCCATTCGGTATTTGGTAAGCAGGCCATGATTACTATTGGGTAGTAACGTTGTGACATTGTCCTAATAATATCGACATTTTGGCCACTTCAGAAGTTGCTAATACCTTCAAAACGATGGAATAAAACTATTCAAACAAAGTTACTTTGAATTTGTCTATTATTTTTGGATAGTGTGATGAAATTATCAGCAGGACATGTAGAAATTTATGCGAATTCAGAACAATTTCAATGCATTTGGATTTACTTTAAAATTACCAAGAAACTTGCCTCAATCCGTAACTTCTAAAGATATTTTCACGCATTTCCCGAGTCATCGATAAGAAGTGCCGAAGAAGATTTGGGTACAAAATATTCATTCATTCGACAGAGAATTGCATTTTGTGAAATGTTGATATGCATTCAAAAAGATCAATTTTTTTAATGAAATTATTTGGACTGATGAATCGAAATTTTCGATAGAAGGGAAAAGGGGGGAAAAATTGTCATTATTGGTCCAGTGAAAATCCTCGTCACAAAAGAAGCCGGATTTCAGGGAAAATTTAGTTTTAATGTCATCTGCATGTTAACGGATAAAAAATTGAGGAAATGATATACGAGGAATCATTAACTTCCAGAAGCTACCAGAATACTTTAGTGAATAATGTAGAGAGCTTCGTCGATAATCTGCCATTCGAAGTATATTGAATCTGTTGGTACCAACTAGACGGAGCTTCTGCACATTGTACAAAAGAAGTGAGCGCAGAACTGGAACGATCGGTGGCAAGGCGCTTGGGACCATGGAATTGGCCAGCGAGATCACCTGATCTCAATCCATTAGATTTTTATCTGTGGGAAATGTTCAAAGAGAACGTTTACAAAACACCCGTGTGTTCGAGAAATGAATTGTTGGAAAGGATTACCCAAACATTTGTCATTTGAAGATTTGGATCCCAATAAAATCAAATCTGCCACGACGAAAGCAGTCAACACCCACATTTTGAAGTGCTTGGAAGTGAACGGCCAGCGATTCGAACATATTTTGGAATATTCCACATGATTGTTTTATTTTTTTATAATTATTCAAATCCATATTTCCACTTTCACGTTTCTTGGTTCTTTTTTTAAGTTCATTCAAACATATTGAAATTGTTGTGAACTCGCATAAATTTCTTAAGGTTTATTGGCGGTAGATTCGATTACATTTCATTAAACTTTCTACATGTCCTGCTGATAATTTTATCACACTGTCCAAAAATAATAAACAAATTCATAAAAACTCCGATTGAATAGTTTCTTTCCATCATTTTGAAGGTATTTGCGACTTCTGAAGTGTCAAAAATGTCGATAATATCAGGACAATGTCACAAGGTTACTGTCAAATAGTGATCATGGCCTGCTTCCCAAATACGAATGAGGATACTACTCTGAAGAGACATTTTCACAAATAAATGCTCATAAGCCCGAAACTTGACTAGTTAGGTATAGGTATGATATAAATAGAGAGTAAATTTCAGCAGATTTTTGAATTTTCAATAATATTCATGGTGTTTATTTGAAATAGTCAACTTTCAGTGACTTTTTCAAGCAAACGAAAAAACAGTATTTTTTTACCACCTTGTACTGATCTAAGGAAGATTAGGCTGAAGTGTGGGAAGCCTCCAAGTATCACCTAACTCCAAACTAAATTTCGATACTGTATTATTTATAACTCAAAAATATCAGCATTTTTGGTGGCCATGATTTCCGAAGAAAAAAATTGAAATTGATTTTTATTTCAAAAACGGTAACAGAAAGGTACAGGAAAATATCAAGAAAAGTTGTCGGGAAATTGTTGGAGATTCCAAAAATAATATTATATACAGGGTGTTCCATTAAGAAATCGAAGTTTCTACTACTTTCTAATAGAAGTGACAATACCGCATTGTCAAAAATATTTCAGTTGGGTAGAGAATGTCCGAATATGCTCTCTGTTAAATTTTCAAAGTGATTCAAGTAGAGTAGAAATGAGAGAGACCTGGGAGGAGGGCCTATACAAATGAGAGAGACCTGAGAGGCATGAATCAGCAGAAAGTGCACGTGTCAGATATTTAGATCAGTAAAATTCAATACGGGTTCAACTAATTTTTTCAAGGTCAATGAGCGCACGTGTCAGTTATCGAATTACCTGGAATGTGCTGACATCATGTTTCCGGTTATAAACATGTCTAGACAATTGAAAGAAATCTGAGATGGGTTCAATGACCTATGTCAAGGTCAATGAGTGCACGTACAACTACTTCACTGACCAATAAAACACTTAGATCTATTCAACTAGTACTTTTTAACTTCCACAAAAACTTCTTATCACTTCTTCGTAAATTTTGATCGTCCCGATCAAACAATGTGTCATTGCCTCCATTATAATGTTTGAGACTTTCTAGGTGAACGACCTTCATTTTCGCTCTCGGGCTGCGTTGAATCCTATAGACCACGTCGTTTATTCTCTTCACCATCGAGTGTGGTCCTTTCCAAGATGGTGTTAATTTGGGAGACACTCGTTACTTACGACGAAGGTTGTACAGCCATACTCGATATCCTTCTTTAAATCCACCAGTATTGGCCTTAAGATTGGAACGAGCCTCCATGTTGTTCGGGTTTTTCTATCGATACCGCTCGTACTTTCGGTCTCGAGGTATTGAAGGTCGCCTCCACTTCTAAAGAACGTACCAAGGAATCGCTACTCCTTTTGAAGTGTGTCGATCGCAGAGTCCTTTGGATTTCGGTGTCTTTCAGTCCATCTATAAATAACTGCACCGCTAGCTGTTCCTTGAAATCTCCCGGTGCTTCTAAGGGTAAGCCAGCTGAATTAGGCGTCTCACATCCGCTTCTAATTCTTGCAGAC
Source organism: Chrysolina americana (assembly GCA_958502065.1). Lineage (NCBI taxonomy): Eukaryota > Metazoa > Arthropoda > Insecta > Coleoptera > Chrysomelidae > Chrysolina > Chrysolina americana. The sequence continues at coordinate 52,471,376 of OY293410.1, read as the reverse complement.
TGTCACCTGATTTCTGAGTGCGCGTTTTCATTTGAGCCCGATACAGCTGTTTTTGATGTTGATCGCCATACCGCAACTCTAATGCAGAAATCAGGTCTTTATATTCATTTTGTTTTTCGATGGGTATCGTCTGCAACATACCCAAAGCTGGCTCTCTCAAAGCTACTATGAGTGCTACAGCTTTTTCTTCTTCGCCTCATCCATTAGCCACTGCTGCAGCTTTTAATTGTCGGCGATACATGGACCAAGAGGACTGTCCGTCAAAAGTCGGTGGTTTTACGGAAATTCCTGATGTGGTAAACCTGTCTTGACGATCTTGGTTTTTAAGGAGAGCTATCTGGTTTTCGAGTCCATTGACTTTCTTATTAAGCTCATCGTCGAATTTCTTGACGTCTTTCTTTAGTTTTTCTATCAGTTCTTCGTTCAGTTCTTCTTTCAGTTCCTTCCTTTGTACTTCGGTTTTCTGTAATACATTTTGGAAGAACTTGTCTTGATGTTCTAGAACCTTCTGGAAGTCTGTTTTCCTTTGTTTTTCTATTCGTTCCAATTCATTCTTTTGTTGTTCGAGAATTTTCTGGAGTGCATCTTCTCGTTCTTGTTTTTCATTTTCTCGTTCTTGTTTTTCATCTAACCGTCGCATTTCCTTTAGTGCTTCTCTCAGTTCTTCCCTCTGTTTTTCCTCCTGGTGCTGCTTTTCCTCTTCTTGTTTTTCCTCCTGGCGCCGCTTTTCCTTTGCTTGTTTTTCCTCCTGGCGCCGCTTTTCCTCTGCTTGTTTTTCCTCCTGGCGCCTTCTTTCCAAATCCGCAATTGATTTTGGATGAATTTCACAATGTCCTCCATCGTATCGTACGATTGTACTCCTCATATTCACCATAAATAGTTTATAGTTTCTGTTTTTTTTTTCACTAATATTCCGCTTCGGACACCAATGTTACGATATTTACTAAATAATACGCCGAGCACACTACTAAACTGTTTTTATTTTTTTCGCTATAAACATACAACTATTTCACTGACTAATGAAGCACTTAGATCTATTCAATATCGTGTAGGCTAGACCATTCGCGATAGTTCAGTCATCCCGAATATTCAATAGCGAAAATCATCTGCTCTTTTCCAGGAACTGATTATCAACGAAATTAAAACGCTTGCGAAGTCGACTCAGCGGCGTAGCTAAGGGATTTTTATCAATCTCGTAACAGTATCAATTGTATTTCAGATTAGATTTAATTTTCGGAAAGCGTCAATTGTATTCCAGAATAGTAAGTTCAGATAGCATCAGTTGAATTTCAGAAAAGTGAATTTTATTTCAGAAAGCATCAATTGTATTTCAGAATAATCAACTTGATTTCAGAAACCATCATTTTAATTTCAGAATAGTCAATTGTATATCAGAAAGTATCATATGGATTTCGGAAATTGTCATTTGTATTTCAGAGAACGTGAAAATAATATCAGAGAGCATGATTTCTGAAATACAATAATAACAAAGTTGAATTTGTGTGGCTCGGTTTGGTTAATACTGGAAGTGATTGTTAACGTGCAGCACAACATTCAACCAGACACCATGAGGCTTCAATAGCTTTTGAAGATATGCTAGTTGGGCATTAAATTCGCTCGATGTGCCACAAATCATTGGGGATTAGAATCATCGGTATCGGTACAGAAAAAACCTACGAGCAGATGATATTCAATTTCTAATTGATATATTATTTCGTCGTTATTGTATAATAAAACTTCAGTCGATGGTATTTCTACAAAAATTTATTTTCAAATTCAGAAAAAGTAAGAATCATTTCAGAAAAAAGTATTTGAATTTCGTAAAAACTATAGATATTGATGAATTCCGAAATACATTTGATATTTTCTGAAATACAATTTACTATTCTGAAATTCAAATGATGGTTTCTAAAATCGAATTGATTATTCTCAAATACAATTATTGATGCTTTCTGAAATCAAGCTGACTTTTCTGAAATTCAACTTACATATTTTGAAATTCAACTCACTATTCTGAAAATCAATTGACGCTTTCTGAGATTCAAGTCACTACTCTGAAATCAAATCAAATCAAATATATTTCTACCATCTGGAATTTTACAGTTTATATCAGGTTAATTAGTTCACATTTTCTGTCTTAATATAAGGTATTTTGTCTAAAAGGGGCGACCTAGGCACAAGTGCCTGTTTTGTCCCTTTTAGACACTAAAAAAATAATTAACTAATTAGGTAATTGTAAGACGGAACAGTAATAGAGGTTGGTAGTTACAGGGAAATGTCAATATGAAACAGAGAACAGTATATAGATATGCAATGAAAATATATTAATGAGGAACGATAGTTCATTAAAAGAATTTTGGAGAAGGGGTGTTTGAGAGATTTTTCAGGATATATCAAATTGTGCGGCGTTGTTGACACATGTGAATTTAATTTTGTAAGGAATTATTTTAATGTCAGCTGGAATTATATTAAATAGTGTTGGTCCAAAGTTACAGATTTTTCAAAATGATTGACTTTGACGTTAAGATTGGTTGCTGATCTAGTGTTGAAAGGCTTTTTTGAAAATTGTTCATGATTTTGATGCATCCGCAGTAGACATTGGTAGATATAAACTTGTCTTACTTGGAACAAGCCGGTATCTTGATAAAGTATTTTCGTGGAGAAGAGTTTTTCCTTATGAAACAATATTTTTATTTAAGTGTTCTGAAAATAAAGATATTTTCTGTGTTCTGTTGCGTAGATTGTTCTCAAAAAGACCTAGTGATAGTAATTTGTTATGGGAAACAGTGTCAAATGCCTTGGCCAAATCAAGAAATACCGCTAGGCACTTATCTGATTTGTCCAAAGCTTCTACTGTTTTGTCAACAAAACTCATGATGGCATCCTCTGTATTATAATTTTGCAGAAATCCATATTGATTACTGGTTATTATGTGATGCTTGTCAAGACATTTAATTAATCGTGTTTTAAGAGCTTCTTCGAATAGTCTAGCAAAGATATTAATAACTGATATGGGCCGATAATTTGTCAATAAATTGCGTTTTCCATGTTTGGAAACCGGGGTAACTACGGATTCTTTCCATTACATAGGTATTTTTCCATTGACAAAACAGAGATTTATAATATGTTTCAATGGAATCAGAATGTGTTTATGAGTAGCTTTAATAACTTTTGTTGTAATCCCATCGGGTCCCGGGGAACAATTATTCTTCAGTTTTGAAATGAAAGAAATTAATTCGGAAGATGTGATGGGTTCCAGGAATAATGATGATTGTATAGACATATCATTTAAAAAGTGTGGCGGTATATTACTTGTTTCAATATCTCTTGCCATCTTAGTCCCTAAACTAGAAAAAAAAACCACTATATAGATCTGCTTTATCTTTATCATTACTTATTGAGAGCCCGTTTTCATCGATAATGTCAGTCTGAGAAACATGTGAAATTTTTTTGGTGCCTGAGATATCATTGATTATAGACTAGATTTTCTTACAGTTCCCAACTGCTTCACTCAATTTTCCTTGATAAAAATCATTTTCAGTGGAGTCATGTTCATACATAAAATCGTCTGCAGTGTCAATAAAAGTTAGCAAATTATTTATGCATATGATAAACAATAGTGGCCCCAGCACAAATCCCTATTTTGATATATTTTGGTGGTTGGTAGCTCAGCGGGTAAGGTGGCTACCTACTTTGTTGTAAAATAAGTGTAATGTGAGCTGCCTAGATGCCATTCCCGAGGTCTAGTGCTAGTGATGTGTCATTCAGTGTAATAGCCAGAAAATTTACAGATATATCCACATTGTCAGATTTAATTGAAAAGGGGTCATTGGTAACTCTTTTTCTAGTATGGAGAATCAGGTAGTCAGTTTTTCCTGCGTTTAAAGATAATTGATTGTCTTGAAACCACTTCTGAAGTTTTCCTAACAAATTGCAGTCTTCTTTGTTAGCCTCACAGCATTCACGATCCACTAAAAATGCTATATCATCAGCATTTAGCGTTTTATTAAATCCTGGTAGATATTCCATCAAGTCTGCAATGTATAATGAGAAATGAGTAGGAGCCAGCAAACATCCCTGAGGAACACCTAGTTCCACCACCGCTTTTTCTGAGCAATGTCTGCTGACTGATTCATCCGCGAGATAGTTGTACAAACTGACATCTGTCTAATAGATATGATCTGAACTATTCTAAAGCCAAGCCTCTGATGCCACATTGCTAGAATTTTGAGCAATTTATGATGAAGGATACAATCGAAAGTTCTATTAAGATAACAGAATAGACCAATTGGCGATGAACCATTGTTGTAAAACTCAAGTGTCGCTGTTGTAGTGGATTTCCCTTTCCTAAATCGATGTTGTTCTTTGATTAATAACTTATAATTATCAATGAAGTCAGAGATCCTAACAAGCATGCATACTCAAAGGCAGATATTCGAGATACTGGTCTATAGTTTTTTTTTTAATATATTGGAGTAATTTTGATTAACTTCATATGGCTGAGAATAATTCCAGATATAAAGGAATGATTTATGTGTAAGAAGTCTAGCTAACTCTTTGCCTAATTATTTCACAATGCTGTGACCAGTTAATACTTCATTTCCTTTTATTTTTAAATTGTCATTTTTCCATTAATGAATGGCATCAGAATAATCGAACTGCATTATTTTTACCAGATGAATTAAAATTGTGATTTTTGTGACAAATTCTGTTGTTTTGGGACCTCTATAAAAAGCTATTGAAAGTGGTTGAAACTGAACGGGGATTTATGATTTCTTCGGAGTTATGTACAATTTTCCTATTAGATTTTTTCATTTCTTTAATTTTTAGTGAATTTATGATTTTCCATTATGTTTCATTTTTATTTTCTGACTGTTGCACCAAATTGCTGAAGTATTGTTTTTTGTATTCTTCAACTAGATGTTTGAGATCTTTCAGCTTTTTGCTTGAGTCTTTCAATTCCTCTATCACCCAATTTGATTGGATATTACTATTATGCTTTATTGCATTTAGCGGAAAACACAAATCAAACATTCGATGTGAAGATTCGTTGAAAAGTTATTTAAACATTACTTCAGTATTATTTGATTGGTAAATTGCATTCAAAGATTCAACTTTCAACTAATCTGAGAATGTTTTCAATTGAAGAGTCTTCTATTTACATACCTCGGTGGTTTGATAAATTTTTTTCCTAATAATCAATACGTTTCTCAGCCTATGACCTGAGGGAAAGGTGTCATTTAAGAGTACCTCAGTATCGACATTCCCGAAAATTAGTTTTGAGACATAACATTCCTAACTTTATTTTCTTCCAGACTTGGACTATTAATTGAAGTCTCCAGTAACCCAGATTTATGCTTCCACTGGGTAGCAGATGTTCAATATTGCCTCCAATCTGTCAATAAATACCTTGATGTTACCTGTCAGTAATCGGTGTACATTAATGATCATGTGTATTATTCGACCTGACACACACTTTAAGCAGCATGCCTCAAAATTCTGTTCTGTATTTAGTTTAGTTATATCAGTAGGCTCTGTATAGATATATTTCTGACGTGTTTCGAGTAGTTAATAAGGCTGGATTAACTTGTGACTTCGTTTATTGAACATATAATCGTGGACCACATACATCTAATACGTTACATACAATACACAGGGTTCACATTACTCATTAAAACATTCATTAAAACACTCTGCTATTTCATTGTCACGCGCATGACTCTGTAAAGAGCATAACATTTTTTTTATTTCGCTCTACTCCTCCGTTTCCTGCCTTTCGCTTTCCTTTGTGCTCTGTGGACCTGGTTGCTGTGTTTCTTCCACAACATACTACTGTTCTGTAATCTGCATAAATAGACAGTCCTGCCTAACCTCTTCAACTGTTGCTTCTACCTATTTTCTTACTTGAATATTTCTGTAGTCTCAAACCATGACCTTTTTTCCAGGTAAAAATTCTCTTTTTTTTCTGAAAACTTCCCGTTGTCTTCTTTGGGCTTCCTCCATTCTTTTGATAACCTCTCTATCTGCTTGTACACTTTCTTCTTCTCGAGTTTTATGTCGCAGATGGCTCAACCTTGTTTTTACTTTCCTACCTAGCATCAACTCTGCAGGTGACCTTCCTGTTTGTTGTACAATGCTCTGCATTCCTGTAAAAACAATGTCTGAAATTGTTTTTTTCGTTAACCAGCTGTCATCCCCCTACGAACGACAGCCCTCAGAAGTCGAAACTTGTGCGAGCTAAGGATTAACGAGGTCTTACCTTTTAACGTGCGATTCCTAGCACGAGACCAGTGACCATGCTGGAAATTGAACCCACGTCCGTCTGATTGATATACTAGCGCTCTACCATCATGACCACTATGGTAGGATAATAAAAACCGTTCTATTAGGGTATCAATAGACACATTTTTATTCAATTGGGTGATCAATGCTCTTTTCAGCTCTGATTCGAAAATCCTCACTGCATTTTCCGCTGCATTATTGCTAGCAGGATGATATGGAGAAGTTAAATGTTCAACTTCATTATTTCCAAACAAACGAAGTACCATTCTCTGTTACTACACGATCTGGGAGTCCGAATCTACTGAATACTTCTCTAAGATATCTTTCAGTCCCTCTAGCAGTAATGTTCTTTATTTGAAACACTTCTGTTCACTTTGAATAGGCATCTGTGATCATTAAAAGGGAGTCCGCTCCATTGGTCCTCCGAAATCTCTATGGACTCTTTACCATGCTCTTGTTGCCACTCGCCAGAGGCCATGATTGTTTAAAAAATTGTTTAAAATTGTTTTTTCCGTTAACCAGCTGTCACCCCCCTACGAACGACAGCCCTCAGAAGTCGAAACTTGTGCGAGCTAAGGATTAACGAGGTCTTACCTTTTAACGTGCGATTCCTAGCACGAGACCAGTGACCATGCGGGGAATCGAACCCACGTCCCTCTGATTGAAAGACTAGCGCTCTACCATCATGACCACTGCGGCCCATGATGTCACCTCTGACCTCGGGGAAGCCGTTAGCTGACTCTGACATGCCTCACAGCTCTTTATTTTATTTTCAACATCTATTTCTAAGCTTGGCCACTTTTTTTATATGGGCGAATCAATGCTAAATACAGATCAGGAAGCTGTAAAATTCTTAGGGGTAAATTATGATAAAAATCTTACATGGAATAGACACTGCGAATACACTGTAAGCAAACTTGATACAATAAGTTTTCAACCTCGGAGTCTTAGAAGCATCTTAGATATTACTCAGTTGTGCAGCCTGACTTTGCTCAAGTGGATTCGCTTATCCGCTATGGTATATGTTTCTGGGGGTCATCTGTGTCAGCTAGGGATATTTTTCTGGCAACAAATAAGGCATTAAGAAGAATGAAGAAGAGACTCATGCAAGCCTTTTTTCATAAGGCTTAATATATCAACGCTACCCTGCCTTATCGTTTTTGAACTGTGTCTATGTTTTTATTAATTAATTGTTTTTACGTAAAAGTGATAAACATGGGGCTAAAACCCATGCAAAAAAATATTTCATATTCTTTATAGTAGAATAAATATATTGACTAACCCACCACATATCTTAGGGGCTAGAATTGTTAATAACGTACTTAATAGTCAACACTTTCATGATAGTGAGAGTAAAATTAGGTTCAAATTGATAGAACAGTTTCTGAGATATTGAATAAAAATATTGTAAGTGACCTAAAAAAATTAAACGCTTCCTCTAAATGAAAGGAAATATTGAAAAACTCGAATCAATAGTGGCAATAGATAAGCATTCATTTCATCGCTCAATTCTTGGAAATGTGTAGAAGTTCTCCGTTTTGAGTATTCTCGAAATCATCGCGAAATGTCTGGGCTAGATCAACTGAGTATATAGGGCGATACATTTCACTCGGAAAAAAAGTTTTTATGAAGTGACAAGGAAGTTAAAATAAGCGTTTGTAATAATGAGCTAGTTGAATAGATCTAAGTGTTTTATTAGTCAAGTAGTTTTATGTTAATAGCGAAGAAATTAAAAAACAGTTTAATAGTGTGCTCGGCGTATTTATCAAATATCGTAACAGTGGTGTCAGAAGTGGGATATTAGTGAAAAACAGAAACTATTTATGGTGAATACCAGGAGTACATCGTACGATACGATGGAGGACATTGTGAAATTTATCCAAAATCAATTTGAGAATTTGAAAAGAAGGCGCCAGGAGGAAATACAAGAAGAGGAAAAGCGGCGTCAGGAGAAAATACAAGAAGAGGAAAAGCGGCGTCAGGAGGAAAGACAACAAGAGGAAATGCGACGGTTGGATGAAAAGAAAGAACGAGAAGAAAATTCTCGAACAACAAAACAATGAATTGGAACGAATAGAAAAACAAAGGATAACGGACTTCCAGAAGGTTCTAGATTAACAAGAAGAATAAGTTCTTCCAACATGTATTACAGAAAATCGACGATGAGCTCAATGAGAAAGTGGATACAGTGCGAGAGGAGATGAAAGGACTCGAAAACTAGATAGCTCTCCTCAAGAAGCAAGATCGTCGAGAAAGGGTTGCCATATCAGGGATTTCCGTAAAACCACCGACTTTTGATGGACAGTCCTCTTGGTCCATGTATCGCCGGCAATTTGAGGCTGCGGCAGTGGCTAATGGATGGGGTGAAGAAGAAAAAGCTACGGCACTTATAGTAGCTTTGAGAGGGCCAGCTTTGGGTATGTTGCAGACGATACCCATCGAACAGCAAAATAAATATAAGGACCTTATCACTGCATTAGAGTTGAGGTATGGTGATCAACATCGAGAACAGCTGTATGGGGCTCAAATGAAAAAGCGCACTCAGAAATCAGGTGACAGTCTGAAAGAATTAGAAGCGAATGCGAGACGCCTTATTCAGCTGGTTTACCCAGAAGCACTGGGAGATTTCAAGAAACAGCTGGTGGTGCAGTTATTTATAGATGAGCTGAGAGACACCGAAATCCAAAGGATTCTGCGATTAACACACTTCAAGAGGAGTAGTGATGCCTTAGTACGTTCCCTTGAAGTGGAGGCAGCCTTTAACACCTCGAGGCCAAAAGTATGGGCGGTATCAATAGAAGAACCCGAACAGCGAGCAAGCACAGTTACTAGTTTATTCGAGAAGGTTCTGAATGAGATTAAATCTTTGATAAGCGGAATGAGCACTCAGAAGAACAAGGCGTGCTATAGATGTGGAAAATTGGGTCATCTTATAAAAGACTGCACAGTAAGAATGCCACCACGTTCGCAATCACCTACGAGGACGAGGTCGTCAGAAAAAAGTTATTGAGTTTTACAGCAAGGCACTGAACAAGCCAGAAAGAAATTATTGCGTAACAAGGAAGGAACTACTGGCAATAATCAAGGCTGTAGACCACTTCTACAAATATCTATATGGAAGAGAATTCCTCATTAGAACAGATCATGCAGCTTTGAAGTGGCTACTCGAGATGAAGACCCCTGAAGGACAAGTAGCAGGATTGAGAAGTTGAACCAGTATCACTTCAAGATAAAAAATCAACCAGAAAGTTTGCACAAAAATGCAGATGCCTTGTCCAGAAGACCTTGTTCGAATACCTGTGAGCATTGTGAGCGAATTGAACGTCGCGAAGGAATCAACCAAGTGAGATTAATTGTTGACGACAATTGGACCACAGCGAAAATGAGGCAGGAACAAGAAAGTGATCCAAGCATTGCGGATATTCTACGATGGAAGGAAAATGGATCGAAAAGACGCACCTTGAAGGAAATCTCCTTACGATCACTAGCTTTCAATGGATTGTGGGCTCAATGGGATTCCCTGATTGTTGAAAAAGGTGTATTGAAGAGAGTTTGAGAATCAGCCGACAATTGGTTGTGCCTAGGTCGAGAATAGGTGATGTCGTGGGGGGGACACATGGTAGCAAATCAGGTGGACATTTTGGAGTGGCCAAGACCTTGGATAATATACGGCAGATTTCCAATGTCATGAAGATGTAGAAAGATGGTGCCGAAGATGTCCAAAGTGTGGAGCAAGCAAAGGCCCCAGACAAGATCGAGAGGAGAGATGAAACAATACAATGTAGGTGCTCCCTTCGAACGAATCGCCATCGATGTAGCTGGACCGTTTCCGATGAAGAATGATGGCAACAAATACATCATCGTTGCCATGTATTACATAAGCAAATGGGTTGAAGCTAATGCCTTGCCTAACCAAGAAGCATCCACAGTTGCAAGAGCTCTGGTGGATAACATGTTTTCAATGTTTGGAGTGCCAATGGAGCTACATTTCGATCAAGAAAGGAATTTTCAATAGAACTTATGCAAGGAAGTTGGTGAATTGATGGGAGTTAGCAAGTCCAGAACAACTGATCTCCACCCATAGTCTGATGGCATGGTTGAAAGGTTCAACAGCACTATGGAAGAAAATCTTTCCGAAGTAGTAGAGGAGCACCAATAGAACTGGGATCGACATCTGGCACTATTCTTGATGGCTTATAGGGCCTCTGTGCACGATTCCACAAAGCTCAACCCAGCCAGTATTTTATTCGGGAGAGAAAAAGAGGAACAGGATAATGCAGACGAACTGCGAGATAGCTTGAATGGGATCCACGAATTTGCAAGAAAACGATTGAAGATAAGCAGTGATAGAATGAAGGCTCGATACGATATTGAGGCCAATACTGGTGGATTTAAAGGAGATCGAATATGGCTGTACAACCCTCGTCATGCAACACAACCAATAGATTTGACATGCACTATCAAATTTGCGGTTACTTTTCTTATTTTCACTCTACTTGTCGGATTATGATCAAACACCCATTCGGTAACAGGTTATTATTGAACAGTGGTACTGTTATGTAGGAAACTTTTAATCCTCGCTGCCATGGATTACTTTAGCAAATGGGTTGAAGCTTATGCCTTGCCTAACCAAGAAGCTGAAGAAAAAGATGTATAGGATTATGCAGATGAAGTGCGAAATAGTTGGAATGGGATCCACGAATTTGCAAGAAAACGATTGAAGATAGCCAGGGATAGAATGAAGGCTCGATACGATCTTGAGGACAATACTAGTGGATTTAAAGAAGGTGTGTCTCCCAAATATTAACACAATTTTAGGAAGGACGCTATAAGGTAGTAAAGACGTGGTCTATAGGATTCAACGCAGCCCGGAAGCGAAAATGAAGGTCTTTCACCTAGAAAGACTCAAACATTATAATGGAGACAACGACAAATTGTTTGATCGGAACGATCAGAATTGAGAGGGTGATAATGTTACGAGATTGATAAAATTCCTCTAGCTACGCCGCTGAGTGAACCATAAAATAATGAGCTGACGCCGCAAGCATTCATTTTATCGCTCAATTCCTGAAAATGTGTAGAAGTTCTCCGTTTTGAGTATTCTCGAAATCATCGGGAAATGTCTGTGCTAGACCAACTGAGTATATAAGACAATACATTTCTCTCGGAAGAAACGATTTTATGAAGTGATAAGGAAGTTAAAAAGGTTTTTGTACAAGGTAAAAAGTGTTTGGAAAATTTAACCAGTTGAATAGATATAAGTGTTTTATTAGTCAGTGAAGTAGTTGTACGTTAATAGCGAAGAAAATAAAAACAGTTTAGTAGTGTGCTCGGCGTATTATTTAGCAAATATCGTAACATTATTTCATATTCAAAAACGATCTGTCAATTGTTCTCAGTGTAAGGGTATAATCCAAAACATTAAAAATTGATATTTCAAACAGGGATAGTCATAAAGAAACATAACATGTTTTTATCGCCTAGAATAGACTGAAACCATGATATTCTACCAAAATATAAATTGTTGGCTCAGAACTAGGGTTAGAAAAAACATTCTGAAAAATGCCCCGTGTACACCCTAATGTACTTTCATGAATAACGTTATAATTGGACATGTTAACGAGTTTCGATAAATACATTTTTATCCTGAATTAGTCTTATTTTCACTAACAAAACAAGTTTTTTCCTTTGTCAATCCTACCCAACTCCGACGTTTTTCCGAACTTTGGCTGTTTATATCTCAGAAACGACACATACAAAATCATTTAATTACCCATCCCACTATAACACAATAAAATATCAGCCAATTTGACCGAGAGTCAATTTTATATATATTTTCGTGCGGAGTCCTTTAGCGTAATAATTTACTATTCCTATGAAACTTCTAACTTCAGTAATTTTCCTAGTGTTGGAGCTTTTACGATAGCCTTCCCGTTCATATCTGTGTTTTTCAAACCATCATTATTTGTTCGATGTCCTAGATGTTCTATTTTATTTTGAAAGAACTTACATTTTTCCTTACCCAAAGTTAAACTTGCTTTTTGCAGTCCTGACAATACTGCTCCCAAATTCTTCACATGCTCCTGCGTTTTTTCCGTTACAACAAAATTCACGACATCTAGTCCTTGTAACAGTTGCTCCAAGTATTTTTGAAAAATGGCACTTGCTGGTACAATTCCAAATGGTAAGCGTTTGATTTTAAACAAACATTTATGAGTGCTCAATTTCATTAACAATTGGGTTTCTTCTTCGAGAGGATGTTGTATATAGGCTTCATTCATGTCTAGCTAAGAAAAAGTTTTACCAGAATTCAACTTTGCAAAAATTTCCCCGGCAATGGATATATTACGGGTAATCGCCACATATTCTAATTGTATTGTTCACCTATAGTACCGGAACTGAAGGTGTTCCTCATTTATTCATTATTCCTGTTTCTATACTTTGCCCATTTGAATTTCTGCAACATTCACACCAATATAAAACAATTTTTTGCAAGTTTTACCTTTGTTTGAGCAGTAGAATATCCTATTGGTTTTATAGTCGTTCCAGTCATTCCATTAGTTTCCTCAAAATTACTAAATTTTCGTTTATATAAGTTTCAACTTAGGGTAGAAATACTCGCACCTGTGTCAATGATGAACCTAAATAATTCCTGATTGATTTCTATGTCAATAAAAAAGGGATTTTCATACAATTTTTCTGTATACAGGGTGAGTCAGAATAAGACCGACGAACTTCGTACATAAATTCCTTACCTCTTTTCGAGGTGAAGAGTTTCTATCAATGTATATCCTAAAATTTATCCTTACGAAAAAAATTAGGATTTCATATTTTTTCAAAACTTCTAATGGAAAAAAAATTACACTTGGTGAACTAATCTAGGTTCAGAAATATGACGATTTGATGTTAAAGTGTTTAATTTTCGTAAAACACTGGTGTAGTTACGTTGGTTTTTTGCCATATTTCCTTTCCTTTACACAAGTGAATTGACAAATAAGTGATAGACATTAGTGAGACTCATCAACACTTGACCTCGAAAATTCCATGTGCCTGACTATAGAGGTTTCTGAGATATTGGAAAAAAACTGAAAATATGTCCTGAGGAAGCATCGGGTTAAGATGCCATTTCTCGTAAGCCATAATCGCAGAGTTCGAATTTGTTGTAACTTATCGGAGTATTTTTCATCCTCTTGCATATTTTGAAAATGTAGTCCTTCTCGACCATCAAAACGAACATTGTCCGAAAAGAGGAGGAAAAACGAACTAAATATTGAGACTTAACTCCGAAAATTATACCGGCTTGCCGTGATTCGGCAGAAATCTAAACTGGAAAGTAAGGAAGGTCGCATTTCTTGATTCACACTGCCTGCTCAGGGCACATGATTCTGTGACCCAGTTATTGACACATCAGCGCGCCCTCCGTATGAATCTGGGCTCAGGAGACAGGGTCTAGCTGAAAAATTTCTGACGGGGTAATAAATACTCCCTTATAAACACTCATAGAGTGTACCAAAAGCCATAGCCTGTGCGGGTAGAGGACGGCTATTATTATTATTTGCTCTGGGGTGACTTACTGCTGTTAAATGGTGTATTCAGCTTCAGGACAACTTGGAAAATTTACAGCACCACCCCGCCTGGAAGAAAAGGGGGAAACATCAGCCGGCAACGACTATCGTTACCAATCGATTTCTAAAAGGAACTCTGAGCGTTGTGCTCAATGTATATGAATATACTACACCAAAAAACAAATTGTTGAAACGAATAAAATTTAAATGAATCAAACACATAATAGTGTGATATATGCACGACAAAATATAGTCTCAAAATGAGTAAAATTATATCTTGGTTTCGGATTAAATTTAAAGTTTCAATCAAATTGAATTGAATTGCATGAACCAAATATTTTATTCAACCAACTCTTCTCATAACTCATTTTGAAAGGAATATTGTTTCAACGATGTGATTATCTGGTTGAATGAGATTAGAAATATGATCTACTAAATTATTTGATTGCCTTAACAAAAATTTGTATTCAAACAAGTATTCATGTCGAATCGATGAATTCAATAAAATGAGAAACCTTTGTTGATACTACTGAGCGGAAAACCATCAAAATAATAATAAAAAACTGATAATATAATCGAGTAATCCGCTTTAACCTATTCAATAGAATTATATTATAAATGTTTGATACTTGGCAGAGTATTCTACTAAAAATTCTTTACAACGCTCTTTCAATATCAAAGATGAAATAATTTTTTGATTCAATTGGGGAAACGCCGTACCGGTTTCATGGTCCTTGCCAATTGCCAATCATCAGCGAAGGCTCATTCAACCCAATTAAATCAAAAAAGCCTTTCAACTTTTGTTAGGAATCCCTGAGATAATAAAACAATCTAGTTTGATAGGTCAAATGTGGTAAATTATAAGAATCATTTTATACATGACAACGTTGCCGATTATTGAGGCATTTAACGGCGCATCCACATTATTCACGCTACAATTCGATCATGCGCGCTGTGATTTCAAACCAAAAAGTGGGGATACTGCAACTACTGGCACAATTTAATGCTAAAAGAACCAGTAAATTCACTTGGCTTCGGCACCTTTGGTCTCGGTGGTGCGAGATTTCCATTGCGCCGCCTGATTCAGCCCACTACGCGCAACTATGTCGACGTTCGTTTAGGATGCATACACTGCCCGCCACATGAATTCTAGCATACGCTGTTCCACACAAAACGTTTTACTAATATACATGAGTATTTTAAATTCAAAAATTCCTGTCCATCGAAAGTAAGAATTATTAAATTTTTGTTGTTGTTATTGTTGTTATATCCGTCAACCAGTTGCACCCCTACGTGCAACCCTCAAAAGTCAGAGACTTGTGCGAGCTAGGGGAAGACGTAGCCCTTACCTTTTAATACGTGTGATGCCATGCACGAGACCGGTGGCAATGCTGAGATTCGAACTCACGCTCTTTGGCTTTTGAGGCGAGAACTCAACCCGCACACCAACGCGGCCCATTTAATAATAAATATAATCAGTTTAGTTATATTTACAGTCGGTGTTTCAACGTGTTAGTGTGAATATATTTTCTCTGTTATGATATTAATTCAGTGGAAATATGATGAATAAATGAAACCTTTACATCTCTCAGAAGTTTGTCTGCGGTTTTTTAAATATAATAATACAATTGAACATTTCATCGTATGAGTAAATGAACATAAATCCCTCTGAAATTTTGAGGATAAAAGAATTATTGAATTAATTTGTTGATTGTTATTGTAATTGTGGAACACTATATATTTAAGTTGTTCTTGTTTATTATTTCATGAAGAAATATCATGGAAACTAAACTTTTTCAATGAACGAGTTTCTTTGTTATTCACTTCTTTATGAAGAGAATGTGATGTGAGTTCATGAATTCATATCGTATTTCTTTAATCAAGGCCAATATATTTCTCTATACTCATTCAATGAAATTTTATAAGTTTTCATTCAAGGAATATATATGTATAAAATGTTGTTTGTGTTTATAAGGAAATTTTTACATAGTTCAATTGGTTATATTACATATGTATTCTCAAATTCCACAACGATGGTTTGCAGTAAAAAAAAGCATTGATTTCACCAATCTATAAAACCTGAGAGAAATAACTATTCAGAAAATTAAGATTGTTTTGTCCATTTCAAGCATCATTGATTTAAAATATCATGAACACCTTTCAAGACCACAGATATGAAATATTATTTTTATCTCTTATGCGACTTGAAATGAAAACTTTCAGAGCTCAATTATCCACACACCACTGAAAATATTCGTATTCGACGAACATTTCGCTGAAGATTTTAACTTGGTCAGCGAAACTAAGTCAGCGAAACGGGAGTCGTAGGAGTATTTTGGATAATTGAGCCCTGTTTAAAAGAACCCACCTTCATACCAAAGGTTACAATCATACGTATGACTGACATCGATATTATCTGGAAAAAAAAACAATTAAAAATTAAACAACTCAAAGTTTGAGACATATTTTATTGTCATATACAATTGGTTATATCAATTCTACATATAAAACATAAAATACAAAAGAACACAGATAATTCCATTATTTTGTTGATTATTTGTATGACAATGCTGAAACTTAAATTATGATAAAATAACCATTCTCGTAAGTTGTAGACTGTATATTCTATGATAAAGAAAATTGTACTATTCAGATTTTTGGATTATTGCCATCTGTTATTGTGCTCAATTTAAAAAAATTAAAACGTCATTTCTATATTACATACCGATCACTTATTACAATATAAAATTTAATTAGGATAAAACAGTGACATTCAGGAAGGAGATTGAGAAAAAGGTAGAGAAAGTGGTTCCTAGCACACCTGGAAGTAAATGACAGTATTTATGACATTACTCAATGATAGCAGATATGACAAATGAATAATTTCAACATGCAATTAGTATCAGAATTTTGGATTTTCATAAAATGAAAATAGAAAGTCTCACATTGTTTCCAAAATGCAACAGATAATAATATTACACATTATATAACTGATCTGTGGAAGTCAGATGAACGACTACCATTCAGCTAATGGAAGTTACGGAAATGAGAGGTGAAGCAAAACATAAAATGAGAACACACCTAATAATCGAGGTTCAGTTGAATTTGAGCAAGATGCACACCTGAAACTTACTAAAAAAAATTTGAATCTTCATGTTAGAAATATGGTTTGCTAGGAGAAACACCAATAGACTCTGTTAATTTGTGAAAATTGCCACCATGATCTGAAACAATACATAACACATTCAAACCACTACATTTAAATTTTGAAACTGACGTAAGTAGAATATGTTTCAAATCTTCTTCATTGCAGCTTGAATGTAAAAAAGTACGCCAAAGCATGATTTGCAGGTTCACACGACTTTTTAGTTGCTGTTTGATGAAATCCAAAATTTTCATCTTTGGATAAATTGTAGAATAAATTAGTTTTCAGAGACATTTCATCCGAACACAAAATACAATCTTTGGCCTGTTCAGTCAACAGTGATGATTTCAATTTCAACACAGAAAACAAAAAGTCACTGAAACCTGGACATATTCCATTTGTGGGTAACTCTTGTTTTTTCTTTTGGGCTTGATGTTGGTGCAGGAGGTAGAGACAAAATCTTTCTTCTCAATCCTTGAATCCTTTTTCGAAGCTGATCTTTTCGAGGAGTGTGGCTTGTCAATTTTTGAGATGCCTGGGTCAGTGCATCTAGAAAATATAATAATAATAATTGAGCAACAAACACAATTAGGAAATGATTTTGAAGAAATCATGCCCAGGATGAAATTAGACATTTTGAGAGTATTATCTGGAAGTTTATAATTAGTTATTGTTATCTGTGGAGGAGTGAAATCTCCATATTTATATTTTATTTCATCAACATGAGTGAATTAGTGACTCACACACACAATAGACTTTTTAGGTCGAAGTGCTAGAGGGGATGCACAGCCTTTACGACCACGTCTACAATCTATACCTTATCTAATTGGTTCTCACCAATGGGCTGCTAACTGTCTGAAAAACTGGTAATCATGGATGATATACTCGAACATCCTGGTTTGGCAATTGCTTCATCATCAGGCAAATGAATAACTGGTGGTGGAAGACTTTCATCAGTATCTTCATCAAAAATAACTGAAATTTGTTATGAATAAATGAGACACAGAGTAGGGTTGAATTGTTCATAAATTCTTTCTCAGGCAGAAATATTTCTGTCTTGGGAAGCTATTGACAGGCTCATAATGCATCAAGGTAGATTAATCGAAGACTGTCATAAATAACAAAGAGGATTTCATTACGTTCCCATACCTTCTCTGCAAAAGAAATCCTATGGTTGTTTATGATCGTTTCCGCCCAGCTCTGCTTTGGTGGATCATGGTCTTTGAATAAACACACATAGTAATGTTGCTACTGTAGTATATAGATTTTTTTATATTGTTAGTATCTGCCCGGTACAATACATCAACATGAACACAAAGTTATATAAAGGTATGTTATATAAAAATAGACAATAGCCCTTTTATCCAGTATTACGTCGTAGACATTGTGTATTTGGATCTCAGGAATATCAGTGTCACCTCCAAAACCTTGGAATCAGCATCTTTCCAGTAAACAAGTGGAAACCTATAAAAGAAGAGGACCCAGATGCACTCATGTTCAGATTACCGTTCAGCTCAGATTCACGCTCATGATCGAGTAACTGTTCCAATTAAAGTCCGGTGCATATTAATAGATCTGACAGTTCTTTATATGTTACCAATTACAATAAATGAATTGAAAAATAAAGTTTGTTTTTGAAAAGTCTTTGGGAAATCCAAAGATATAACAGTGGCGCAGTCGTACGGATTTCAACAACGTAGAAAACTACGGTGATCTCCAGATCTTTAAGGAGAAAGAACCAACAAGCGAACCCAGTGGACAGACGGTCACTTCAACATTGGAGGAAAACCGTGTAAGTCGTGAACCTCTACTCATCCCCGTTGTAGCAAAGCGAATGAAGTAGGATTTCATCTACCTCAAAAGGGAACGCCAAGAAACCAGCAACATTAGAGTAAGAAGCAACACACCCCGTCATTGGAACTCCTGTGGATAGGAACATCTAGTAAAGCCCCTGGCTGCCAATTTCAAGACACCCCGTATCAACAAACCCTCATCGTTGGAACCCCTAGTGAAGCCACTGGCAGATAATTTCATCATCTTTTGTGTTTTTCAAAGTTCTCTAATACATCTCATTCTTACCCAAGTCAAATTTTCCTTACTTACCATAAGATTTTCATATTGATTGAAAATCATCCAGTAGATTTTCATACCGCTTGAAAATCAAAATAGAAAAATGGCTAACGTAAATGAAAACCAACCAGAAATAGAGTCCTACAAATTATCAGAATTGTTTTCACTAATCCCAGAATATGATGGTGATAGCATATTACTGAATAATTTTGAGCGCATGTGAAGTATTTCAAATCGCGACAAATGAACAAAAATTCCTTTTGATAACTCACTACAAAAATAAATTGGAAGGAAAAGCAGCAATTGGTCAATTCTCAAAATCCAATAACATACACTGCAATAAAAAATTTACTAAATAGGTACTCATTTTGGTGATTCTCGAGATGTCAATTCTTTAATTCAAAATGAATGAAACAAATGAATGGAGAATCAGGTATCGCTTTCCATTCCCTAATACAAACTCATAATGCAAAAATGGTCGCATCTATTAATAAATCAGCATTAAAACCTGAGCAAAAAGACGCACAAATTACGCTTATCAATAACATGTCTCTTAACACCTTATTGACAGGATCAGAACCACGAATAGGACAAATCATACGAGCAAGCAATCCACAAACTATGGTTGAAGCAGCTCACCGCATTAAAAGAGAAATTCAACTTTCTTATTTCGAATCCCAAAAATCACAAAGAGTGAATATTGTTCAGAACAAACCAAGACCAAACCAAAACTTCAGACCAAACGCAAGTCAAACAATTTTCAAAGACAACAACATTTTCAAAATTACCCCCAAAGAAATTTTCAAAATTATCCACAAGGAAATTTTCCAAACTCTCAAAATCAAAATCGTCCCAATTTTCAAAATCAACCCAGACCATCAAGCTTTCAAAATCAAAATCGTCCCCTAATGAATCCAAATCCAAATAATATTTCTCAACAACAAAAACCTCAAATGAGACCCAATACAATTTTTTCCCAACAAAGAAATACAGTGATTCAACCAAATCCAAACTATCAAAGACCCAACAATCAGAGAACACACTGTATGAGCTCTGAAAATTCATATTAAGAACCCGATTATGACACATACTTTGATTATACTGACAATCCAGAATATGAACCTGTATACCAAGATTATGACGAATATAATTATGAAACTGAAGATAAACAATTTTATTTCGCAAACAATCCAAGTGCTGTGGATTTTCAAACAGATCATCTTTCTATCAAACCACCTATCAAGGAAGAAATGATTCAAACAATACACAATACGAATACCTTGACCAAGAAACTAGAAACCCTGAACTTACAAACGTTCGTTTAAATACAGTCAGCTCACATAATCTCTTCTATATTTTATTTTAGGTATAACTGATCAAAAAATATTCATTAACGAATCAACTCTAGTACCCTTCCAATTAAATGACCCCCACAAAGTTTATGTTTATGATTTAGACATAGAATTTGATGGAATTTTAGGATGTGACATTTTAGAACACTACGAAGGCATCGTAGACATAAAAAACCGAAAATTAATTTTGAATTATAAAACAGTCCCTTCAATAAAAGCTGAATCAAACGAACGCAGTTCCGAAACAGAAAAATGTTTTCCACCCAAATTTTCACCTTTAACTTGGCAACTAAATCAAAAAACTTCTGAAAATAATAATACACAAGAAATATCAAAGCAACAACTTGATTATATTTCTGATGATATTTTTCAATATGATCCGGAAAATTATTTCTTCCAAAATCAAATTGAATATGAACAATATCTACAAGACGAAATTCCAAATCCTAATGAGAATAATATTAAAAAACCTAGTCAAATAATAAACGGTATTGAAATTGAACCTCGTATAGAGAAGATTTTTAAGTTAAACTCAAATTTGAAAAATTCAGAAGCAATACTGCTTGCTTCAGAAAAAGAAAAAGTTAGACTCCCCAATGCAATCATAAAAACAAATGAAAAAGGAGAATTCTTAACAACAATAATTAACGTAAACACCATTTCAAAAACAGTCGATTTTTCAGACCTAATTTTGGAAGCAATTCCAAATGTTCAGGATGTTGATCAAACTATTTTGAATTTGAATGAAAATAACTTCTAATATTATAATTCAGTTATTGATAGAAGAAATGAAATTAAAAATAATTCAAGACTAGATCATCTTAATGAAGAAGGGAAAGAACAAATTTAAAATTTATGTCTAGAATTTTCTGATATATTTTACCTTGAAGGAGATAAATTGACATTCACTAACGAGATTAAACATAAAATTGATACAAAAGACGCTAAGCTCATTTTCACCAAGTACATAAGGAGGAAGTCTCAAGTATCAAAAATGCTAAGACCTTCAATATCACCCTGGTCTTCTCAAGTTTGGGTAGTACCAAAAAACTAGATGCCTCTGGTAAACAAAAATGGAGAGTAGTCATTGACTACAGAAAACTATATCAAACCAAATTTGACGATAAATACCACCTACCGAATATAACAGACTTACTTGACCAATTAGGACAATGTACATATTTTACAACTTTGGATTTAGCTTCAGGTTTTCATCGATGCTTAGTATATATGGATGACATCATAATTTATTCAGCAACTCTATATGATCATGTTTCCAGACTGACAGAAGTATTTCAAAGATTAAGAAAAGCAAATCTTAAAATTCAACCAGATAAATGTGAATTCTTACAGAAAGATGTAGTATATCTTAGACACATCATTTCAGAAAAAGGAGTTAAACTAAATCCTGAAAAAATTAATTGTGTAATAAATTTCCCTGAACCAAGTAACCCTAAAGAAATCAAATCATTTTTAGGACTTGCAGGTTATTATCGCCGATTTATTCAAAATTTTGCAAAAATCTCTAAACCAATGACAAGACTTTTACAAAAAGACATTACATTTATTTTCGATGAAGAATGTAAAAAAGCATTTAGTCAATTGAAAGAAATTCTTTCTCAATCTCCTGTACTAATATATTCCAACTTTAATGAGACGTTTATATTAACAACTGATGCATCATCATTTGCGATCGGTGCAATATTATCGCAAGGACGCGTAGGTCAAGATCTCCCGATAGCATACGCATCAAGAACTCTTTGTCCCGTAAAAACAAAATACTCGACGATAGAACGAGAACTCCTCGAAATCGTATGGGCAGTTAAACATTTCAGACCATATCTATACGGTAGAAAATTTAAATTATATTGTGACCACAGACCTTTAACATGGATCTTTAGTATCCGTGACCCAGGTAGTAGACTCACAAAATGGAGACTAAAACTTGAAGAAGATGACTATGAAATAATTTATAAACCAGGAAAATTCAACAAAAACGCAGACGCTTTAAGTCGCATCAAAATTAATCATTTTAAAGATGTTTCTAAATTTCATTACAAACTTCTGACAAATAATGAAAACATTGACAACGAATCTGAAACTTCTGAAAAAACTGAAATATCACCCGAAACTATGGATCAAGAATTTGATAACTTTGTTGACATATGTAGAAAAAAATCAGTAACTGATTACTCGAAATTTCAAATCTAAAATTCTCAATTATTAGATAGAACTCATAAAAATATTCTTATAGTAATGCAGCAAAATAAAGACAATAAATTCCGTGACAAAATATTAGAAGAAATTTTTGAAGATAACCTTAAATGTTCAAAAAACAAAATCAACGTTTTCTCAAGTAAAACTGCTAAAAACAGAAATTATTTTATCATTATTACATCTTTTGAACCACAAGAAGCTCTTAAGGAAATGTTTACATCACTTTACACTGACCAACAATTTTTTTAAACATCTGAGACATACTAAGTATATCGAAAACAACCCCGATTTACCCCTACAGGAATTACTTTCTTATATACTCTCTGACGTAGAAGACATAAAACTAATAATATGTCAAAGTATAATAACAACACCTGATCGTGACACTATACCTATTGTTCTTGACCAATACCATAATGGAAAATCAAATCTTCACAGAGGAATAAAAGAAAAATATGACTGGCAAGGAATTACAAAAGACGTAGAAAATTTCATTAACAAATGCGAAATCTGTCAGAAAACAAAATCTGCAGAAGAAATCTCAAAAATCTATTTGTAATTACCGAAACACCCTTTGAAAGAATAAACGTTGACATACTATAAGTATCTAACGTCTATATTCTCACCATAAGAGATGAAGTAACTAAATTCACTGAAGCCTACCGCATGGAAAATAAAACAGCAAAGTCAGGTAATTTACACTGATGTTATACTTCCAACGGAACACCCCTTAGAATCCCTTGTGATTCAGGAAAATAATTTAACAATATCATGATGAAAGACCTTTGTCAACTATATGATATGAAATTAACATTTTCAAGTATTGATCATCCCCAATCAAACGGCACCTTAGAAAGATTTCATGCAACCCTGACTGAAATGATCAGAGCATATGTAGCCGAATACCCCAATGAACACCCTTGTAATAATAATAATAATAATAATAATAATATTTTTATTCCATTGAGATCATTTACACGATATTGGAAAAGTCAGTGGGGAAAATAGTATACATAAAATATGAATTGTTACATAAGTAAACATATAAATAGATAGGTACAAGGTATTAAAAGCTAAATTCCATAAATTCATTCAGACTATAGAATGAGTATTGCAACAGGAGATCTTTGAGAGATTTTTTAAATAAATTCAGATTTTGGATTTCTCTTATAGCGATTGGTAGTTTATTGAACAACTGTATACCTGTATACGATGGACTCTTTTCATAGAAAGTTGTCCGATGAGGAGGTATTCGAAGAAGATTACCATGCCTTGTCTTATAGCTATGCTTGTCAGCACTTTTAATGAAGTCCTTCAAATTATTTTTAACGAATAGGATATTTTTATAAATATAAATACAGGGAAGAGTTAAAATTTTGTTTTCTTGAAAGTAGTCTCTACATGAAGTTCGTTTATGGATCCCAAAGATGAGACGTATTATTTTTTTTGTAAAATAAACAATTTTGTTGAGAATCTAGAGTTTCCCCATATTATAACATTATAAGATAAGTGCGAGTATGTCATCGCATAGTAGATATTCATTAGTTGTTGTTGGGAGAATATATTTTTGAGTTGTAAGATTGCATAGTAACTGCTACATATCTTCTTAGAAATATGATTAATACATGTCTGAAAAGAAAGTGATGAGTCGAGAAAAGTTCCAAGGAATTTTGTTGTCTCAGAAGAAGTAATGTTAATATTTCCAGTATGTATTTCAAAAGACGTGTTGGGATCATTTGTTATATTAAATTTCATTAGAACCGTTTTCCCATGATTTAGAATTAAATGATTGTTCAAACACCATTTAGTAAATTTATTATAAAGTAAATTTAAATTGTCTGCCAGTTCTTCGGGAGAGTTGCCACAGGTTGCAAACGAAACATCATCTGCATATATGACCTTACACTTCGTTTTCATACATTCTGGTAGATCATTAATAAACATTATGAATATAAGTGGGCCCAGCACAGAACCCTGAGGGACACCCAGATTAACAATTGCCTCATTTGACTGAGTTTGATTTATTTTGACTGTTATTCTCCTATATCTTAGGTATGACATCAGCCAAGTCAACACGTTTCCACGAAATCCCAAAGCATATAGTTTTTCTTGGACAAATTCTAAGTTTATGCTGTCAAACGCCTTAGTTAGATCAAAGAATAGTGCCCCGACAGTTTTCTTATTATCAAGTTGTTCATATATGAATTCAATAAATTCATAAACAGCCCCTTCTGTTGATCTCCCAGGGTAGAAACCGTTTTGACATTTTGTTACAATACTGTGATTATCCAAATAATTAATCATTCTATTATAAGCAGATTTTTCAACAACTTTACTAATCACATTTGAAACAGTTATCTGTCTATAGTTATCCATACACAAGGGATCATTGTTTTTATAGATAGGAGTAACGAGTCCAGTTTTCAGTTCTTCCGGGAACTGACCACTTTCAATTGAGATATTTATTAATTCAGACAAAGGCAGTGCAATGTGCTGAGCTATACATTTAATAATTTTTGTTGATATACAGTCAATACCACTTGAATTAGTATTTTTTAAACTACATATTATCTCAAAGACCTCTTGTGCCGTAACAGGAGTGAAAAAGAATGAATTACTATTATTCAGATCACATGTTGTACAAGACGATACAGAATTTTTAAAATTTTTTTCGTTTAACAATCTTACAGAGGTGCTGAAATGATTGACAAAGCTATTCGCAACATCAAAGTCCCTGTCAACAATTGACCCATTGACATTCAATTTCATTACTCTTATCTTATTATTATTTTTTCCAGTTTTTTCTTTCACTAATTTCCAAACATATTTCTGTTTTTCATTAGGATCTAATTTATTTTCAATAATTTTTTGGTAATATAACTTTTTGTCTGATTTTAGTCTGTTTTTATAAGTTTTAAGCAGAAGTTTGTATTCAATTTCTAATTTTTCATCATTAAGGTTCTGCTTTAGCCAATAAAGATTGTTTAGTGATTTCCGTAACTCAAATGATTCTCTAGTAAACCACTTATTTTTAATTTCACCCTCATTGTTTACTAATTGTTTTTTTGATGGACAAAATTTATCAATATATATATATATATATTACCCTATGCAGTTATTTGCTATAATAACTCCGGTAGACCACCAGAACAAGTATATAATTAAGAACAATTAATTAGTAAATATATTAGAAATGTAAATAACAGTAGAATTTCATATTTTTATAAAGGAGCAAGAGAAAAGATTATTAAGAGTAAAGAAAAATCTAAAACACGCTTTGATGAAACAATAAAACAAGAATCCCCAGAATATAAAATTGGAGACAAAGTATATGTAAAAGAAAGCCAAATAGGTTCAAAACTACAGAATAGATTTAACGGACCTTTTGAAATAATTGAAATATATCAAAACTCAGCTCTTTTGAAAAATCTTGAAACAAATCAAGAGAGTAAATTTAACTTAGATAAATTGAAACCATACCATGAGTAAATCCGAATTTTTTATTTCAGATACTCCTACTCATCTTTTTACCCCTGTGCGCAGCACAATATATTCTTCAAACCTGAACAACACGATTGGAATTTATTACCATGATGAAGGATATGCAAAAAAAAAATCTAATGATAAATGGACATTTCTGGTATACAAAGACCTAACTGCAGTAAAAACAGTTTTAGATCATAATTAAAATATTTTAAATGACATGCATTTTAATGTTTGATACCCCAAACCAAAGAATGGACTATTTTCAAGCTGATGTGAAAACACATATTACCCTCCTAAATCAAATATCGAATTCACTTGAAGCAAAATATTATCAAATTAAAATTGATACCAAAGATTACTCAAAAAGAATTAAACGTGGATTAATTAACCGAGTTGGTAGCATATGGAAGGCTATATCTGGAAATCTTGATTCTTCAGATGGAGATTATTTTACTAATTCGATAAACCAATTATACAAAAAAGAATTTATTAAAAATTAAAATTTCGGTGACCACCTCAGTTATTCGAAATTTCAATGAAACAATTCAAAAATTACAGATTGATAAAGCAACTTTCAATGAAGATTTAAAAAATGTAGAAAAATCAATTTATGATATTTCTGATAACTTTCACCTTGTTGAAGCAAAATATTTGTGAATCCCTTATGGAAAACTTTCTATTGTTAGAAGAATATCTTGACGATATTTTGACATCAATTACTTTCGCTAGATTGAAAATAATTCACACTTCTATAATCAAACCAAATGACTTAGTGAATTCCCTCCAGGAGATAGCACAATCTTTACAAAATAACTACTTGCCATTGCAACCAAAAATTGCATCAGTAGCAAAATATTTCGAACTAACTGAACTCGCAGCATTTCAAACAGACACAAAAATTGTCTTTATTTTGAAAATACCTCTTGTGGAACCCGAAGTTTATAACATGTATCGACCTTACCCTATTCCCGTATTGGATAACAGGACTGGATTACATCATATTTTACCTACAACAATTAAATATATTGGAAGAGATGATAATTCACTGTCATATATATTGTGCCAAATTTTGAAACTTGTAAACTGCTTTTTAATCGATTGAAATTATGTGAAAAAGTACTGCCATACCCTATTGATAATACTGCAATTTGTGAAGCTCAAATATTCAGACATTTACAAGAATTACCTAAAGTTTGTAAAACAAGTTTACTTTTTGCCAAAGACTATAATGTCTATGAAACCGAATTAAATATATGGCTTATAATTGATTCAGACCCTTTACCTGTAACTTTGACTTGTTATAAAGAAACAAAAACAAAAATTATTGAAATAAATTCAATTTTGAAAATGAATGAGATCTGTAATGCATTTGTTGGCAAAAAACAAATATATATTGAGAAAAATATAACATGGATTTCATGAAATTTTCATACCATATCACTGTTGTGTAGGACTTCCTGAAAAACAAAATTTACCAAAATTGAAACCTTTAAAGTTGAATAAAATAAATGTTGACAGCTCAATACAAATTGAACGAATATTCTGATGAATTAGACAAACTCATAAATGAACCCTTTGTTACTAAACATATTTCATGGTTCACCTATTTCACCATTGTACTTGTGATTTCTCTAATCATCCTGTATTGTTGTTGTAAATGTAAAAAATGTTAAAATTGGTATCATGACCTAAAGAAACGATGGACCACCACCACCGCCAAGAAAAAGAAACAAATTTCAAGCCATTGCCAAGTTCTTCCTAAAAAGACCACCGAGCTACCAAATAGGAGAGCTCGTCGAAGAAGATGAAGAAAATGAAGAAATTGAATTTAACCCAAATTCTTCGAAAACTTTTGTCTAAAAGTTGAATAAAAAGTTGCTCCAATGTAAACATCAACTTTTTCATAAAAGGAGTTGTTATATTAAAATAGACAACAGCCCTTTTATCCAGTAGTACGTCGTAGACATTGCGTATTTGGATCGCATGTTTAACCTTGGAGTCAGCAGGAATATCAGGGTCACCTCCAAAACCTTGGATTCAGCATCTTTCCATTGAACAAGTGGAATCCTATAAAAGAAGAGGTGCATATTAATGGATCTGACAGTTCTTTATATGTTACCAATTATAAAAAATGTATTGAAAAATAAAGTTTGTTTTTAAAAAGTCTTTGGTAAATCCAAAGATATAACAGGTACAACTCCAGATGAATGTAAATATTGACTAAAGCTTTGTGTTGTGTTAAAAAAATATTAATTTTAAAAGAAAGACTCCCCTATATATCTGTGGCATCTTGAATTTTATTTGGAAAATATATGTCTTAATGTCAAGGATTAAAAAAAAACATGTAACTCGAAATTCTCATATTACGGTATCAGAAATATTCTTTGCCAATAAATACTGTCACCATAAAACCTGATTATATAATATGATACCAATCACAAAGCAAACATTCTACTTGTGAGGCTGACATTGTCTCAGATGTTTATGTGAAATGAAAACTCACCAAGTTTAACATCACCTGGGACGTTGAAAGTTTCTGTTGAAGTTCTTGGATCAAGCACAGGTGTATGTAAAACACCAGTTTCTGATAGCAGAAATGCTGGTTGCTTCAGTTCAGTTATAAAATCATCTGAAATGAAACATTACCCTTGATAACATGCAGAGGTTAGTCTAATGAAATATGCATGTTTCGAACACTATAGGCACATTTTTTTTATGTAATATAAACATAGGCCGCGGAGGTGTGCGGGTCGAGTTCTCGCCTCATAAGCCAAAGAGCGTTCGAATCTCAGCATTGCCACCGGTCTCGTGCATGGCATAACACGTATTGAAAAGTAAGGGCTACGTCTTCCCCTAGTTCGTACAAGTCTCTGACATTCGAGGGTTGCACGTAGGGGTGCAACCGGTTGACGGATATAACAATTTTTTTTAGTTTTACCCTCAACTGGAACTATATTCTCAAATGTCAAATTGAAAACTGTTGGAATGGCATCTTTCTTTAAACGTTTTTTTTGCATGCTGGAAAACATTCCCTCTTCGAAATGCTCACTGCACAAACGAAACTTCTCGTAACAATATTCCGAGCTTACTGATTCTAACTTCTCCATATTGACATGTAGCTTTCCATAATGAAAATATATCTGAATTAATACTTCTTCCATGAGTCTACGGCAGTTTATTGGGTTCCGATCATTTATGAAGAATAAGTTATTAAATATAACTGAACTGTTATAAATCAATGATAACAAAAGAAGTTGTCCCCTTCACCACACTAGTAATTTCATTCCAAGTTAACGAAATGCGCATCTAGGAATGAAATTACAAGTGTGGTGAAGGGGAAAACTTCTTTTGTTCTCATTGAGTGACACCACAGGCGTCCAATACCCCATTTTCTATGTTATAATTCAATTTAATATTTTCATGGATGTCTTGTCGGACCTCAATACACTTCCTAAAAGTATTTACACAAATATGTATGTCATATCATGATAAATATTAATGGACACACAAATCAAAGGATGAAGTAAATTGAAAGAATGCGGATGAATCACTGGAAATGTGTTCAACCTCTTTTCTTTCACATTTTGTGTTTGAACGCCTCCAGCGATTCACATTGCAACAACTCCTTCAAAGTAAAAGTTTGTTATGTGAACCAAGCAAATGTTATTCTGTACTTGAGATTTTGTGATACCTTACAAACTGAAAGACCTGTGGGGCAGCGGTTGGGGCAGAGGTACAAAATTCGCCACTGGTGGGTGGAGTCTAAATACTACGGAAACATGATTAACGCTTGTAAACCCATTCCCTAGACCGATGCTCAACAATTACGAGGGGGAGTCGTAGTTCGGTACGGCTTGGCGGTACGGATGCGTCTGTCGACTAGCCGTCATCATAAGCTTGAAGAATATATACTGAATCTGGGTGATGGATGAGTGCATTATAACCGAGCATTCATATCGGATTGCAAATAGCTGAAAACATATTCCGATTATCTGTTTACCAAATGAAACATAATTTAATAACAAAGCATCGGTGAATTTTCTGAAGTATTGAAAATAATGTTTGCTTTATTGCATACATACCGGGTGTCCGCGGAAGGTGGCTCGCCCCGTCAACTGGATTTTAAAATAAAGAAATGAAATTTGAAGGATCTGTATAAGACATTAAACTGTATTTCTTGACAAGTGGCTCAGTTTCATGTCACTTTTGGTTTCACCAAAAGTAACAAACCTTCGGAGAATTGTTTGATGACCACTACCAGGAAATAATTCAATCAGAAGACAAAATTTAAAAGTAAAAATTTATTGTTCTAGTTTGTAACTGAAAATGAAACACAAATTCGTTGAGCATAACGAATTTAAATATATAATTTCATTGTAGGAAAGACCCTACAACTCATTTTTTTATTCTGTCTCGCACTTCCATACCTCTATTTGTCCTACTATCTATAATTTCAAGTAGAACGTATTCAATATAAATCTGTTATTTTTCTTTCCATTTTGTCACTCCAGAATTCGTCTTTTCGATTAATTTTCTCCACTTTAATTCCTTGAGGGGTCCAAACACATAGAAAACAAAAATCCATTTTGATGATCCGCAATTGACCCTGAATTTGAAAGTACCAATTATGGGATTCGTCGAAGGTCTTGTCTTTTTTCCAAAATGTTATTTTTCTTTGAATTATCCCTTCATTAACTGTCGTAGTCCTGGCTCCACATGGACATTTTATTTCTACAATGAAGTTTTCTCCCTCCAAAATTCCGTCAGGACTGGCAGTCATGTAACTGAATTCTTCGTCAATGAATAGTCACATGTTGATATTTTTCTTTTCAAGTAGTGTTCTAGGTCTTCTCGTGCTCTTTTTTCATTTTCTATGCTATATTGAGTGGCTTTCGAGAAAAATGGTACCGGATGCACAATAGATTTAACCAAATTTTTTACTGAAGACGATTCCCTCTTTTTACAAATTTCTCCAAATTTTGAGGCAGTAACGCGTTTTCGTCTGTCACTATGCCATAGAGCAGAATCAGCCTGATCTCGTGTCAGTATCTCAATTTTTTTATCCTCTTCAACAGATACTGATAAATTTTACATGTGTGTAGGATTTTGAGATTATCTTTACTTATCTTGGACTGTTCTTAGGACGAAACGCTTTATATTTTTGATACAAGTTGATGTATCTTGGTTTGTTCTCTCACGGATCGCAAACAACAAATTTTAGGGGCTTTTTTTGTACAAGGTATTGTAACTATCAGAATGTTGCCATTGTCTTCGGTGGTAATCTTCGTTAGCTCCTCACGACGACAAGCTACAGCTAATCCAAAGATAATGGCCACTTTGGTCATTAAATATATGATATCTAAAGCGAAATTTTTGGCGTCTTTTTGTTCTAAAACCATGGGTTTTTTCGGTTTCTATCCATCGTTGACTCGCTTTAAGTAAGATGCTAATTTATTATATTTACTGATGTCGATATTTAGACCATAAAGTCGATGGAGCGTATGTTTTTGATAATTTGTGGAAATACGCTAATATTACCTTTTCTTTTATGGTGGATAACTTCATTTGGTTCACCAGTTCTCGAATACTCGAAATTCTCTTTTGTACATCTCTTCTGACTTCTGCGGAACTGAGGTGTTGGTCGCCTCTTTAACTGCATCAACTATCTCCTGGGGAAGATCTTCAAAGTTTGTCAATTTTTAATTGGAATTACGTACACAAAGGACGCTTGAAATGCTTTTTTGTTGGCTGTCAGTTTATAATGTAACGATTTCGAGACCGTCCTCGAGTCCGGCCTTGATCATCGTTAACTCGAAATGTAAACAAGTTCTCCGCTGACAAACAAATAAATCACGTGGAAGAATCGCGAACCTTCTAACGAAGGTTCTGGGGACATCTTAGAACTCGCCCGAAAGGCTCGAATGGCCGAGAACTGTAAATACTAGTATATAAGCCTGGGTATTATATGGCGGGATAGTCATAGTCAGAGACAGACACAGAGAGTAACCAATATAGTTCCAGAGTTCGCGGATAGTGTCAGTAAAGATAAATAAAAATAGTGACTTGTGATATAAATTAATGTTTAAGGAGTGTGTAAATAAATTATAAAAATTAGTTAAGTGCAGTTTTACTACATTCGGTGTCAGAAGTGGGATGTTAGTGACCCGTTGAATATTCGAGTTTTTGCAAAGTGGACAGTTTTGCGCGTCGCGGGACAATTAACTGAAAACTCTTTGTGTGAAATAAATAATAGACTGATATTCCGGTTAAAAACGATTAAAGACAAAATGTTTCCGAGGAGAGTTCACCTAGTTGACCTTAAAGTTAGTGAATTAAAGCAAGAGTTAGAGGAGCGACAGTTAGAAAAAACTGGAAAGAAGGCTGTACTCCAGAAAAGACTTGCAGATGGACTGATTGAAGAAGGAGAAGACCCCGAAACGTTCTTATTCGAAGTTTCTGGAATTGACTTGAGTTCGATTATGAATAAACTCGAAAAAACTACTAAGTCTCTGAAAGACGAACTCCAACAAACTTCGAAATACTTGGAACATAAATTTCTGAAAAATTCGGTGAGTTTGGAAGGGAAACTTCTAGAAAATTCGAATAGTCTAAAAGAAGAACTTAAAGGAAATGTGAAGAGCCTGGAAGAAAAAATCCACGAAAATTCGAAAAATCTAGAAGTGAAGCTTCTGGAAAATTCGGAGAATTTGAGAGAAGAGCTTCTGGATAATTCGAATGGTTTGAGGGAGGAGTTTCTAGAAAATTCGAAGAGTTTGAAAGAAGTTTACGGCGTGGTGAATCGGTTGGAAGGAAGAATGGGAACTGTTGAAACAGAGATGGAGAAAATCAAAGATGACATGGAGGAAGAAATAAAAAAATCAAGGAAAAAATCAGTGAATTGGAAAACCGAATGGATTCTGTGCGCACCACTGAAATTTCCAACAGAAATTCAATGCCGAATCTGAGTACGAACTTGGAGGAAGATATAAAAGACGTAAAAGATTTTAAGGTCAGTACGGAACCAGGAAAGCTCTCATTGAAACCTCCTCAGTTCGACGGAAATACTCCATGTGCAAACTACCGCCGGCAATTTGAAGCTGCTGCCAAAGCGAACGGATGGAATGCTGGGGATAAGGCTATAGCATTGACACTGGCATTGCGTGGCGAAGCAACAAATATTTTGCAAACTCCCACCACCCAACAACAGGAGGACTATGAACAGCTGGTAAAACACTCGGAACTTCGCTATGGCCAAGCCCACCTTGAACACGTATATCACTCACAGTTGAAGAACCGATGCCAGAAATCAAGCTAATCCTTGCAAGAATTTGAAGCAGACATTGCACGCTTGGTTCGCCTTGCATACCCAGCCACACCGGAAAATGTAATGGAGCGACTAGCGGTCCAGGCATTTTTGGATGGACTTCGTGACCAGGAAACCCGGCAAGCCCTAGCACTACCTCGCCCCGCACAACTCGTGGATGCATTGGCACGTGCTCTGGAGTTCGAAGCAGCAAAGCAATCCTGCAAAAGCCAGAGTAGAGTCCGGATGATGGAGGAAGATCCACAGCAGCCCGCTAATATCGAGGCTGTCCTGCGAAAGGTGATGAAGGAAGTTATGCCTGAGAGAAGACTGATACGATGCTGAAATTGTAGGAAACTTGGGCATGTGCGTAGCAAATGTCCAACATTCAAAAAATCGACACCGAAGGACAAGAAGGAGCAATCGTCAGCCCGTATCCATCAAGCCCCAAATAACAACGCATATGTGGCTGTCCTTCAACGACAGAACAAAGGTGTCTTCGTAGACGGTCTTATCAACAACGAGCCTCGCACTATGCTCCTAGATACGGGTGCGACTAGAACGATTCTGGGGCCTACATTTGCCAAAACACCGGCAAGAATTGAATCGTCGAATTGGAAGCTACGCACAGCAACTGGAGAGCCGGCAACTGTATATGTTGAACTTCCAATTGAACTGACTTTGGGCAGCACTAAAGTGAAACATCGGGCTCTAGTAACGGATATCGAGGATGATGCAATCATAGGGATGGACATCATGAACTCCAGAGGGTTCGAGTTGAATTTCAGAGACGGCGTTCTACGAGTGAATGGAGAAGAGTTGGTGCTTCACGGCTTCACGGGAGAAGTGAAGAAATGATTCGTGTTCTGCTGGCTGAAGATGTGAGCGTACCGGAGAGGGCTGAAACCATTTTGGAGGATCGCCTGGATGGGGTTGCGAGCAATGGAAACGTGGTGATGTTCGAGCCCAAGCTCCATGATGAGAAAATTGGACGAGGAATCGCACTAGGGAAGACCTTGTTGCGTGCTGATAAATTTGTGCCAGTGAGGGTAATGAATGTCAATTATTACCCTGTGACTTTGAAGAAAGGAACAATTCTGGGGCACTGCTCGTCAATTTCCTCTGTGATTAGGAGTGTACGCGGCACTGTTAGCCAAGCAAGTAACATGCCAGCAGAATTGGAGAGGCTGGTTGCTATCTCATCCAAGGACATGGGGCCATCACAAAAGCCCAAACTGAGGAAACTAGTCAGAAAGTATCAGGACATCCTCGATACCGGAGTAGGCAGAGGCGGTAGAACAAAGGTGGTTCAGCAAAAGATCGACACTGGGAGTGCTCGACCGATCCGACAATCAGCCAGGCCCTTGGCAAGAAAGAAGAGGCTGACAAAATAGTCAGTTATATGGAAAAAGAAGGTGTTATTGAACCATCTGATAGTCCTTGGTCCTCTCCAGTAGTACTGGTAAAGAAGAAAGATGGTTCAACCCGGTTTGCGTCGATTATCGTCAACTCAACAACCTGACGAAGAAGGACCCTCTACCAAGAATCGACGACACGCTGGCTGGATCTACGATTTTCTCGACCCATAGATCTGAAGAGTGGATACTGGCAGGTAGAAATAGCTCAGGAGGATCGAGAAAAGACAGCTTTCACTATCAGCTCAGGATTGTGGCAGTTCACAGTTATGCCATTCGGCCTCTGCAATGCTCCAGCCACTTTCGAAAGATTGATGGAGACGGTTTTGAAAGGACTATCATGGTAGACGTGTCTGGTGTATCTCGACGACATTATTGTGGTTGGCAGATCGTTCGAGGACCATGTGAAAAACTTGGAGGAGGTATTCCAGCGACTGAGAAGCTCCGGACTGAAATTGAGCCATAAGAAATGTCATCTGTTACAGAAAGAAGTACGATACCTCGGCCACGTTGTCTCTGGGAAAGGAGTGGCAGTAGATGAGCAGAAGATCGAAGCTGTTGAAGAATGGCCCGTTCCGAAAGACACACCAGCTTCGAAGTTTTCTTGGCCTGTGCACTTACTATCGCCGATAAGTGCTGGGATTTGCTAACATCGCTAAACCACTGACCAGGCTTACAGAAGGGCAAAAAAAGTTCCAGTGGTCTGAAGAATGCCAAGACTCGTTCAGGAAGCTGAAAGGAGCATTGATCAACGCACCAATTCTGAGCTATCCTCTTCCGGACGGAAAATTCATTTTGGATACGGGCATAAGTAATGTGGGACTTGGAGCTGTCCTGTCTCAGATTAAAGAAGGACAGGAGAAGGTCATAGGTTACTTCAGCAAGAGTCTTAGTAAACCGGAGCGCAATTACTGTGTCACCAGGCGGGAGCTGTTGGCCGTGGTTAAGGGAGTACAGCACTTCTACAAATACGTGTATGGACGAAGATTCCTATTGAGAACTGATCATGCAGCCCTCAAATGGCTCCAACAATTCAAGAATCCCGAGGGTCAAGTGGCACGTTGGATCGAGAGGCTCCAAGAATTCGACTTCGAGATCGAACATCGGACGGGGACCAGCCATAAGAATGCGGATGCCCTATCGCGAAGACCATGCCCACGACTGTTCGCACTGCCGACGAGCAGAGGAGAAGGAGTCGACACTCTGCAGAACCACGGCGGTCGATGAAAACTGGATTGACCATAAGATTCAGAAAGACCAAGAGAAATATCCAGATCTTGGTTTAGTCTTCGGCTGGAAGAAGAGTGAGTGAAGACCGTCGTGGCAGGAAATAGCCAGTTATTCTCCAGTCGTTAAAACTTACTGGGCCCAATGGAACTCTTTCACCTTAGACAATGGAGTCTTGAAGCGTGTGTTGGAGTCGGAGGATGGCGGGTAAGAAAGACGTCAGATAGTAGTTCCCAGGAGCAGAAGACAGGAAGTGCTCCAAGAAATCCATGATGGGGTCACCGGAGGACGAAGACCCTCCAGAAAGTTAGGCAACGGTTCTACTGGGCCAATTGTCAAGCTGACGTCAAGGACTGGTGCAGAGAATGGGCCTCGAACAAGACCTAAGGCCCCGATGCGCCAGTACAATGTGGGCAGCCCATTCGAAAGGATTGCCGTTGGCATCCCTGGCTCGTTCCCACAATCTGAACTCGGGAACAAGTACATCCTTGTGGCGATGGACTACTTCAGCAAGGGGGCCGAAGCCTATGCCCTGCCCAACCAAGAAGCCATCACCGTTGCCGCCGTCTTGATGAAGGAGTGGATTTGTCGATTCGGTGTCCCGTTAAAGCTGCATTCGGATCAAGGCACTAATTTCGAGTCAAACCTGTTCCAGGAGATGTGTCAGATGCAGAACCACGGCTCTACATCCATAGTCCGATGGAATGGTGGAACGGATGAATAAGACGATAAACCGCCACCTGTCCAAGATAGTCTCTGCGACTTCCATGTTACCTGAAGTTTGGGACGCCACCAGGACAAGACACTGCGGGAGATGACTACGTCAGCAAACTACGACGGAAAATGGACGACATCCACGAACGGGTCCGTTTGAACATCCAGAGTGCCAGCGACAGAATGAAGGAGACCTACGACATCAAGGCTGATGCTGGTGGATATCAGACAGGTGACCTAGTCTGGCTGTACAACCCTAAACGTCGCCGTGGACTATCACCGAATCTCCGGAACTCGTGGGAAGGCCCATATAAGATCATGAAAAGAATAAACGAACTCGTCTACCGCATATATAGGCCACCACAAGGAAAACCTAGGGTAGTCCACTTCAACAGGTTGTCCCCTTATGCCGGAAACCACGATCAAGTCAGCACCGTCAGATCACCGGAGGACGAAATGATGTTTCAGAGGTTCATGTCCCTGTACTCGAACGGAGAGAAAGTTCAATATGGGGTAACCCGAGAGGAGTCACGAGATCTTTCAAGGTGCCTGCCGATTACGCGTTAGCTCACTGTGTGGCAGAAGATCTCCAAATGTCCAGAGGCATTGCCGTAGTATTCTCCAAGAAGTTCGGTCGACTCCAGGAACTGCGGGAACAGAACCCGGAAGTTGAGAAACATCTATTATTTGGTTACCAAGAAGCTTTCTCGAGATAAGCTGTCTTATGTCTGGAAGAGTCTCACCAGATTAAGAGACATGATGTTGGACCAGAATCTTGTGGACCTGGCAATCCCAAAATTGGCCTGTGGGATTGATGGGCTGGACTGGAGACTTATAAGGAGCATATTGGAGACAATATTGCAGATATCTCCACACTCCAAAAATGGCATTTTGGGACGAAACGTCTTTAAGAAGGGGGCAATGTAAAGATTTCGAGACCGGCCCTGATCATCGTTAACTCGAAATGTAAACAAGTTCTCCGCTGACAAACAAATAAATCACGTGGAAGAATCGCGAACCTTCTAACGAAGGTTCTGGGAACATTTCAGAACTCGCCCGAAAGGCTCGAATGGCCGAGAACTGTAAATACTAGTATATAAGCCACTGGGTATTAGATGGCGGGATATTCATAGTCAGAGACAGACAGAGAGAGTAACCAATATAGTTCCAGGGTTCGCGGATAGTGTCAGTAAAGATAAATAAAAATAGTGACTTGTGATATAAATTAGTGTTTAAGGAGTGTGTAAATAAAGTATAAAAATTAGTTAAGTGCAGTTTTACTACATTCGGTGTCAGAAGTGGGATGTTAGTGACCCGTTGAATATTCGAGTTTTTGCAAAGTGGACAGTTTTGCGCGTCGCGGGACAATTAACTGAAAACTCTTTGTGTGAAATAAATAATAGACTGATATTCCGGTTAAAAACGATTAAAGACAAAATGTTTCCGAGGAGAGTTCACCTAGTTGGCCTTAAAGTTAGTGAATTAAAGCAAGAGTTAGAGGAGCGACAGTTAGAAAAAACTGGAAAGAAGGCTGTACTCCAGAAAAGACTTGCAGATGGACTGATTGAAGAAGGAGAAGACCCCGAAACGTTCTTATTCGAAGTTTCTGGAATTGACTTGAGTTCGATTATGAATAAACTCGAAAAAACTACTAAGTCTCTGAAAGACGAACTCCAACAAACTTCGAAATACTTGGAACATAAATTTCTGGAAAATTGGGTGAGTTTGGAAGGGAAACTTCTAGAAAATTCGAATAGTCTAAAAGAAGAACTTCAAGGAAATGTGAAGAGCCTGGAAGAAAAAATCCACGAAAATTCGAAAAATCTAGAAGTGAAGCTTCTGGAAAATTCGGAGAATTTGAGAGAAGAGCTTCTGGATAATTCGAATGTTTTGAGGGAGGAGTTTCTAGAAAATTCGAAGAGTTTGAAAGAAGTTTACGGCGTGGTGAATCGGTTGGAAGGAAGAATGGGAACTGTTGAAACAGAGATGGAGAAAATCAAAGATGACATGGAGGAAGAAATAAAAAAATCAAGGAAAAAATCAGTGAATTGGAAAACCGAATGGATTCTGTGCGCACCCCTGAAATTTCCAACAGAAATTCAATGCCGAATCTGAGTACGAACTTGGAGGAAGATAAAAAAGACGTAAAAGATTTTAAGGTCAGTACGGAACCAGGAAAGCTCTCATTGAAACCTCCTCAGTTCGACGGAAATACTCTATGTGCAAACTACCGCCGGCAATTTGAAGCTGCTGCCAAAGCGAACGGATGGAATGCTGGGTATACGGCTATAGCATTGACACTGGCATTGCGTGGCGAAGCAACAAATATTTTGCAAACTCCCACCGCCCAACAACAGGAGGACTATGAACAGCTGGTAAAACACTCGGAAGTTCGCTATGGCCAAGCCCACCTTGAACACGTATATCACTCACAGTTGAAGAACCGATGCCAGAAATCAAGCGAATCCTTGCAAGAATTTGAAGCAGACATTGCACGCTTGGTTCGCCTTGCATACCCAGCCACACCGGAAAATGTTCGCGGATAGAGAGTGTCAGTAAAGATAAATAGTGACTTGTGATATAAATTAGTGTTTAAGGAGTGTGTAAATAAATTATAAAAATGAGTCAAGTGCAGTTTTACTACAATAACGACTGTTGCTATGGGTACGTTTTGGTGCCATCAATTATCACCACTTGCCCATTATTATTGCCAATGTATTTGATAGTTTTTTAGTTGAGTGCCTGACTTTTTAAGTTTAATGGTTTAGGGTATGAATTTTCGAAGTAGTAGTAAGTATAATGGATTTCAATACACAGATCTAGGTTTTCTGAATGAAAAATAGTACATATAGATAGTAATTTGATTTGAAGTAAAAAATAGTACATCTTGAATTGAAATATTGTACCCTAAAGAGAAAATCGCGCGTAAAAGTAAAAATCGTGCGGAAAAGTAAAATCGTACGGAAAAGTACAACTTTCAAAACGAAAAATCATGCGGAATAGTTACTTTTTCTACGACCACATGGAAATATACCCATTTTGGGCGCTTTATCGATCAAGGAAGTAGGCCGATTGTAACACTGTACTGTAATAATCAATTCTGAACAGGATATTTCATTTCCCACGACTTTCATGAACTACTAGACGGTCATTTTTATGATCATAAATTTAATATAGCATCGAATCAAGTTGTTTACGTTCTAATAATTTGACATTTCACATCAGTATTTACAAAATTCGTTAAAAAATAAGTAATCGAAAATGAGTAGTGATAGTGAGGATGATTTGATAGATAGACGAAGTTTCTATAGCAGTTAATTTCGTTATGTATTTATTTATTTATTTACAACTTCGGCAACTCAACAGAACAAAAAGTTCCAATTATAGAGTCGCGCAAAAATCACAAGATTTATCAATACTTCATAAATGTGTTGAGCTAGATCAAACTGAATGTAATAATTAATGATAAATTAAAATATAGTTTACCCCACCTAGTGTCTAGTGTGTCTCTACAGGAATATCTAATTTTTGACAGGGATAAGTGAAATAGATCAATATTGAAAAAGGTGGAATTGTATATTTGTTGCATACGTGATATCGGAGCGATCAAAAAATAATTACTAGTAACCGGAGATATCGTGAACAAATCACTATTGCGCATGGGATAAACATTTGCTTTGAATGGTAATTTTTTCAAATAATATTCTGAATCAATTTCATTGTTTAACAGTTTACTAAGAAAAATTACGTCGGCAATTTTCCGTCTGCTTTCTAGTTCATCAATTCTGTATTTTTTTAGGCTAGTAGTATGAGGAGGAAATCTTTGATTAGCTCTGACGAATTTGAAGTCTAGAAACCTCTTTTAAACCTGTTCAATTCTATTTATGTGCTTTTGGTAGAAAGGATTCCACACTATTGCTGCGTACTCTAGGTGGCTTCGAACAATGGAATTATATAAGATTATGCAAGTTTCGGGTTTTTTAAAGTTCCTGAGTAGAAAGCCAAGATTTCTCCATATATTCCAGCGTTCCTTGTACTAACGGCAAGAGCCCTGTTACACAAGAACGCTGACGATAAAACCCGTGCCGAAAATGTGTTAGGCGATTTTTTGCCATAAAGAAAAGTTCGTCAGATATTATTCCCTCAAATAATTTTCCAAATATACATAGAAGAGATATATTAGACTCTGGTTTCCACTTTTGTATATTGGAACCATATTGGCCAACTTCCAATCTTTAGGAAATCTCCCCGTTTTCAGCGAATGATTAAAAATTATATACAGTGGCTCGATCAGTGACTCCACACAGGATTTATTAATAATAGGAGGAATATTGTCCGAGCCACAGCTTTTTGATATGTCAAGTTTTTGGATTTGTTGTCGTATTTTCTCTTTACTTATTGAGTCTATACATATTGTACTGTGCGCCGAGTTTAATTTTAGTGCAATATTTGATGGAGTTTTATCACTTTCATAAACAGAGGAAAAAAACTCGGAAAAGACATTACAGATATCTTGGGAATTTTCGAATTTGTGTCCATTCAATGACATGCTCAATGGTATTCTTTGTTTAATTTTTTTGTTAGAAATGTATGACCAAATTTTTTTTACATTCATCTCCATATCGTTTTCTAGTTTATTAGTGTATTCAGAATAATCTGTATTAATTTGTTTTTTTATCTCTTTGCGCAATATCGAAAAATTCAAGTAATCTTCTTCGTTTTTGTATATTTTCCATTTTTTGTGCAATTTAGATTTTTTTTAATCAGTTTTTTTGTATTATAAGAAAACCAGATTGGATAGTTTTTGTTAATCATCTTTGATTGTACATATTTCGTAATGATTTAATTAATTTTTTTATGAAAAAGGCCCACCATGGCGTCAACATTCATGTTATCTAAGAGAGAAGACCAATTTATAATTCCAATTTTCTCGTTTATAACATTATAGTTAGCTTTCCTGAAGAGTTTACTTTGATGAGATATTTTTTCTGCAAGAATAATATCGGGAATTTTTGAATTTATTTCCAATGCGGAATGATGTGAGTCCTCCTTCACCATTGGTGAAATGCAATGCTTTAAGTTCACATCGTCAAAATTTGTGAAATATAGGTCTTATATCCTGTATGATTGGAAATGTAATTTAATTGCTTGACATTCAAAAAAGAGAAAGTATCGACAATTTCTTCATCTGTACTTTCGACTGGGATACAATGGTAGAATTTCTCTTCATATAATCCCACTTCATAAATAAACAGTTCCTTTGAATTCTGAGAGCGGCGCCACTCTGCGGATACAAAATGTTGCCATGTAATGGTTTCGTGGTCCCTAACTTTCTAGGTTTATTTTTCATTATTAATGGATGAAAAAATTTGAGCGTGTTGGTAAAAAACTAATCTATGTTCCTCTTTTCTCACTTTTTCGAAATTTTATTCGGTTCTTAAAAAAAATGGGAAAATCAACAAAAAACATGGACTTTTGCGATTTTTTTCAGAAAAAACTAAAACAAATTTTGAAAAAGTGACAAAACAGGAACATAGATTACATCTTTGCCAATATGTACTTATTTTTTTATTCACTCAAGGTGAAAAATGAACCAAAAAGTTAGGGACTACCAAACCCTTGCAAACACTATTTATGGTATAGTACAACTTGCTCTTAAATCGTTCTTATAAATATTTAAAAAATCTACTCCGGTATAAAAAAAATAGAATATTAATAATGTAACATAACCTGTTCATGAACCCGAGATGGTATCAGTGAAAGTACTTACCTTTCTTGTTCTCTTGGGAATCTGAAAAAACTTAGACAAGAGTCGTCCTTAGAATTCTTCCCACAAAACAGGCATCGGATTATTGACTTTTTCGTGAAGTGCTTCCTGAGACTAATGTTTTGAATGATAACTGTCCACGCTACAAAGAACTATTTAGTCAATATGCCAGACAACACAACACAAAACAACAATAAAAACAGCTTCAGCACACGATATCACTCAAATTATTTCATTTCAATCTTTCGATTACATTAACAATATATCGTCAAACTCCAAGTAGCTGATATTTATTTATGATTCTTTCACTACCGATCCACTGTTGCCAAATGTCAAACTGATTTGTATCAGTTTTGACACTACAAAAAAAGAATAATTGAGTCGTACGGATGATACTTTTATTGAATCGCACACGGATGATAATCGATTGTAGAGCAAACTTCGTAGACTTCTTATTTATGGCGAAATCGCAGAATTCCGGCAACTCCGAACGGTTTATTGCGCATCTTGAGGAGCTGACTGCACGCATGACACGCCCCAAAATGCAAAAAATTAAACTTCTACCTTGATTTGCGTAGTGGTGAATTTACTGGTTCTTTTAGCATTATACTGTGCTTGTGCTACTGGTTCTTTAGTATTATTCTCTGTCCAGACTTTGAGGAGAGCAAGAGGAAACCATAGGCAGGCAGAACACCATGCATGAGGAGAGCAGGGGATAGCAAAAAGGGCCCATGGGGGCCTACTTGCTTGGCGGAAACAACAGTTTCCCCATAAGTACTACTACTGCTACTGGTCAACGCATAAAACATATATAAAATTTGGAATGAAGAAGAAACGTGATAATTTTTCGTTGCACTCTGAAGATATAATTTACAAGTTTCCATGGCAATAGACGTTAAAAGGTAAAGGATTTCTACATATTGTGCGATTATTGCACGAAGGACTTGTCTCTATTCAGGACAAATCTTCAGTTTTTCTCAAATATTTCATGAACATCCGCTTTTATGCACATGGAATGGCATGACTTTTAGTTTGAGTATTGATGAGCCTATCAAACACGTGTTTATCCATTCAACAAAAGAGAAAAATATGACCACATACATGACTCATCCGTGAATAGTACAATTTCTAGAAAGGTTGTTTGCTCCTCACCTTACTTTTTAACCTATGTTGCCAAGAAAACTCAAATATCTACCGAGTACAATAAACAAAAGACCACAATCCTCTTTCATTTTAAATATCGTGTATGTTTTATGCGTTGACCAGTAGCGTACTGAACAGCCCACCACAAA
Organism: Chrysolina americana; assembly: GCA_958502065.1. Lineage (NCBI taxonomy): Eukaryota > Metazoa > Arthropoda > Insecta > Coleoptera > Chrysomelidae > Chrysolina > Chrysolina americana. Next base: position 52,427,541 of record OY293410.1, on the reverse strand, counting down.
CTTGTATGAAATGCTCGACTTTGCAATTAGTTATCAAGAATCGACAGAAAATTTTTCAGGAAACAATGTTCACATACCAGCGTATCTACTACACTAATTCATGAGAATCGAGAATAAGAATACTGAAACGAATAAAAGATTACTTGACCTCAAACTAGGCCATGAAAAGTTTCAGTTCGTTTAGTACACTTGTGTTTCAGAAATAAAACCAAACTTACATTTTTTGTCAGACTCAAAATCTTGTCTCAAACAGGTTGAACTTCGAGACTCACCTTCAAATAATATGTGGAATAAAGATGAGGAGTTTGAAGGAGTAATTCAGACGAACCTTCGCAATGTTTTTAATTTTTCAATATTCGAAAGTATTCAGGCGAGAAAAAATACTTATTAAGTATGTTATAACAAATTAGCACTCTGCGATTATGGCATACGGAAAATGATATCTTTACCCGATGCTTCCTCAGGACAAACTTTCAGTTTTTCGTTAATATCTCAGAAACCTCTACATTTAGGCACCTAGAATGTTATGATGTCAATTCACTTGTCTCAAGAAAATATGAAGGAAAATATGACAACGTACCACCGTTTGCCATTGTTTTACGAAAATTGAACATTCTAACATCAAATCATCACATTGATGAACCTCGATTAATGTACAAAGTTTAAACTTTTTTCCTTCAGGTGTTTAGATAAAAAAAATTATCTTGATTTTTCTTGGACTTTCGACACCGTGTATCTCACAGGAGATGCATTTTAGGATATACATTTGTAAAAAATTTATCTTTTCATCTCGAAATGAGGTGAGGAATCTGTGTATGAAGTTTGTCGGTCTTATTCGGGCGCTCGGTAGTTAGGCGGTTAGATGCTGGCCTTCGAATCATCCGCATGCATTTGGTCAGGTTCGAATTCTGGAAAACGAGAAATTTTTTCTTAATTTCATAGGATTTGATAGGAAATGTAATTTGTCTAGATGCCAATCCCGACGTCTGGTGCTTGCTTGGAATTCGCGCCGACCATCCGGGGTGGTACTTTAGGTTTTCCGGATTTTCCTACAGCTGAAAAGAATACGCCACCAAAAATCAGTAAGTCACCTCGAAGCGCCACGGCAAATAATAATAATAGCCGCCCTCTACCCGCACAGGCTATGCCTTTGGGTACACTCTACGAGTGTTTATGAGGGAGTTGATAGATAAGATGCTTAATTGTCTGAAGGAAAACCTTATTGGCAAAGCTGTGTCTAAGACATAAACATGCGTATCTTCATATAAATATAAATATAGAAATACATACAAAAATATATAACATACACACAATAAAATATTCTGTCAGTCAAAGTGAAACACAATTTGGTGACACAGTAATTGCGCTCCGGTTTACTTAAGGTCTTGCTGAAGTAACCGATGACCTTTTCCTGTTCTTGGATCCGAGACAGGACAGCTCCAAGTTCCACGTTCCTTGCCTCTGTGTCCAACATGAATTTTCCGTACGGAAGGGGGTAGCTCAGGATTGGTGCGTTAATCAAAGCTCCTTTCAGCTTCATGAATGAGTCTTGGCATTCTTCAGACCACTGGAACTTGGTTTGCCCTTCTGTAAGCCTGGTCAGTGGTTTGGCGATGTTGGCGAACCCCAGTACATATCGGCGATAGTTAGTGCACAGGCCAAGAAAACTTCGAAGTTGGTGTATGACTTTTGAAATGGGCCATTCCTTAACAGCTTTGATCTTCTGCTCATCTACTGCCACTTATTTCCCAGAGACAACGTGGCCGAGGTATCGTACTTCCTTCTGGAACAAATGGCATTTCTTGGGGCTCCGTTTCAATCCGGATGTTCTTAGTCGCTGGAATACCTCCTCCAAGTTTTTCACGTGGTCGTTGAATGATTTGCCGACCACAATAATGTCGTCGAGATACACTAGACACGTCTTCCATGAGAGTCCCTTAGGAACCAGCTCCATCAATCTTTCAAATGTGGCTGGAGCGTTGCAGAAGCCGAATGGCATAACTGTTAATTGCCACAGTCCTGAGCCGACGGTGAAGGCTGTCTTTTCTCGATCTTCCTGGGCCAGTTCTACCTGCCAGTGTCCGCTCTTCAAATCTAGGGTCGAGAAAATCGTAGAACCAGCCAGCGTGTTTAGCATGTCGTCAATTCTTGGAAGGGGATAACTGTCCTCCGTCAGCGACTTGAACCATCTTTTTTCTTCACCAGTTCTACTGGAGAGGACCAACGACCGTCGGAAGGCTCGATGACTCCGTCTTTCTCCATATCACAGACTGTGTTGTCAGCCTCTTCCTTTTTGGCGAGAGGAAGTCTTCTGGCTGATTGCCAGATTGGTCGGGAACTTCCAGTGTCAATTTTATGCTGAACCTTTTTTCTACCGCCTCTGCCTACTCCGGTATCAAAGATGTCCTGATACTTCCTGACTAGTTCCCTCAGTTTGGGATTTTGTGCTGGCCCCATGTTCTTGGACGAGATAGCAACCAGCCTCTCCAATTCTGCTGGCATGTTACTGGCTTAGCTTACACTGCCGCGTACACTCCTAATCACAGAGGAAATTGACGAGCAGTGCCCCAAAATTGTTTCTTTCTTCAAAGTCACAGGGTAATAATTGATATTCATTACCCTTACCGGCACAAATTTATCAACTCGCAACAAGGTCTTCCCTAGTACGATTCCTCGTCCAATTTTCTCATCATGGAGCTTGGACTCGAACATCACCACGTTTCCATTGCTCGTACCCCCATCCAGGCGAGCCTTCAAAATAGTTTCAGCCCTCTCCGGTACGCTCACATCTTCAGCCAGCAGAACACGAATCATTTCTTCACTTCTCCCGTGAAGCCGTGAAGCACCAACTCTTCTCCATTCAGTCGTAAAACGCCGTCTCTGACATTCAACTCGAATTCTCTGGAGTTCAATGTGTCCATCCCTATGATTGCATCATCCTCGATATCCGCTACTAGAGCCCGGTGTTTCAGTTTAGTACTGCCAAAAGTCAGTTCAATCGGAAGTTCACCATATACAGTTGCCGGCACTCCTGTTGCTGTGCGTAGCTTCCAATTCGATGATTCTATTCTTGCCGGTGTTTTGGCAAATGTAGGCCCAAGAATCGTCCTAGTCGCACCCGTATCTAAGAGCATAGTGCGAGGCCTCGTTGTTGATGAGACCGTCTACGAAGACACCTTTGTTCTGTCGTTGAAGGACAGCCACATATGCGTTGTTATTTGGGGCTTGCTGGATACGGGCTGACGATTGCTCCTTCTTGTCCTTCGTTGTTGTCGATGCACATGCCCAAGTTTTCTACAATTTCGTCGTATCAGTCTTGTCTCTGGCATAACTTCCTTCTTCACCTTTCACATGACAGCTTCAATGTTAGCAGGCCTCTGTGGATCTTCCTCAAATATTTGAATGTTGCTCTGGCTTTTGCAGTATTATTTTGCATCCTCGAATTCCAAAGCTCGTGCCAGTGCGTCTACGAGATCAGTTGGACGTGCTTATATCAATCCTTGCCTGGTTTCTTGGTCGCGAATTCTTTCCAAGAATGCATAAACCGCTAATCGCTCCATTACGTTATTCGGTGTGGCTGGGTATGCAAGGCGAACTAAGCGTGCAATATCGCTTCGATTTCCTGTAAGGATTCGCCCTCTCTTTGGCTTCAGGTTTTCAATTGTGAATGGTATACGTATTCCAGGTGAATCTGACCATACCGTTATTTCAGATGTTTCACCAGCTTATCATAGTCCTCTAGTTCTTGCGAGGTGAGGGGTTTGAAGAATATTTGCTGCTTCACCGCGTAATGTCAGTATTAGTGCAACAGCTTTTTCCCCTGCATTCCATCCATTTGCTTTGGCCGCAACTTCAAACTGTCTGTGGTAATTTTCCCAAGGAGTTTCTCCGTCGAACTGGGGCGGCTTCACGTAAAACTTCCGTATTTCAGAACTCGGCACTCTCGTTTCTTCCATTTTATCTTTCAGTTTCTTATTAACTAAGATATCAGTCTATTATTTAATTCACACAATAAGTTTTCAGTTTATTCTCCTGCGACGCGCAAAACTGTTAGGCGCGATAAATGTCTATCATTTTTCCAACGCGGCAAACACTTAAACACTTATTTATTTTAAACATCCACACTTATGACACCAATGTAGTAAAAATGCACTAAAGTAATTTTGCTAATTTATTTAAAATACTACAATTATTCGACTAAAACATTTCACTATTTCAATTGATTTCTACTGTGGCTATCTATCTGCGAACTCTCGACCTGTATTTGTAACGCCCCGTGCCTGTTTGACTCCTCTGCCCTCTGCTGTCCAGCGCTTATATACTCACATTTACAGTTCTCGAGCAATCGGGACTGCACGTCGATCCAGTCAGTTCGCGTTTATTTTACGCGGGACTCATGTGATTATTAATTAGATGATCAGGGCCGGTCTCGGGGCCCGTCTGTATTTTTTATTCGAAATTTTACCCTCATATCGCTGTTAAAAAATCAAATCAGTTGCGGCGTTGCTAAGTTATAATTGATAAGCCTATTTTTACCACTGTTGAATGTTTTTGTTAAGTTATGCATGGTACATTAATTTATTCAAATTTTTCAAATATTTTTGGTAGTGACAGTAGTGACAAGATCTCACGTACACCAGTACAGTACTTTGCGACATGTTTCTTTGCAGGGTGCTCAAATTTGGATGTTGAATAAGGTAGAAATCAGACGAAATTATTTGGAAATTTTCTAATGTAACACCCTGTATTTTCCAGCAGGAAAGAAGATCAAAATCGGTTATGGCGTTGTCAAGTTATGAGTAGTTTTCTTATATTATCACTATTTATAAGGGCTCTTTATTTGCGATCGCTATTGACACCAGGTGGCGCTCCAAAACTCTGGGCGAACAAAAAAACATCACTTATCAATTCTTGAACTGTTAAACTTTTAATTTAAATCTCAACTTTGATTCCTTAAAAATGCCTGTGGTCCAGGTATTCATTTTCAACTATTAAATAATAATAATAATAATAGAACAAAACGATGGATTGCCACATGACGACAACCGCAATGACAACGGACGCTTCGAGTGGACGGATGAATTAAGGGACGGTCTTCTGCATTGTTATGAGAGCAGTGAGCTCGCCCGAAGAGGATACATGGCAAGAATGCATGGCTCTGTGGTGTGAGATACACCCAGAGCAAGCCGCTATTTCCGCCCAAAATCTGAGGAATTATGTATCTCATCATCGGGCACGAGGCTATGTTCTCAGCCGGTTGACGAAGTGGCAGAAGTGGCAGAAATGCCACGTGTCGAACTGGCTGTAGAGGACGCCCGCATCATACCACCTTCGGAAGGCATCAGAACCTGCAGGGCGCTTCATCACACCATGCCCCTGAATTCACAACAATTGGCACGGGTGGATGCAGAAATTCACAATGTCTATTCGGAAGAGGCTGATATCTGGAAGATCAACTCTGCTGTGTATGACGCCGCTCAGAGCCTGTCCCAAGCGGGGAGGAGGCAAACTACCCCTCTGATTGGCAGACATGAGCGACGCATACACAAGATGGAAGCTGAGATCGAGTCGGCGAGACAACACGCGTCTCGTATCCAGTGTGTGGAGGACTACGGAGATAACATGCTTGAACGCATGCTATAAGGTGTTTACATGCATTTTATACATGCGAATACTCTCCGCAGTTGAGCCGGTGTATGAACGGATATATGAGCAAAGAGGGTCAAAGAAGGGGGTCGCTGGCTGCAAGGAAAACCTGCTGATCGACAGATGCATCACGCAGGACTCCGTGCAGTATAAGCGTAACCTTTCAATTGCCTGGATCGACTATCGCAAGGCACTTGATACAACATCGCATGAGCTCATCATGCATTTACTCAGATGCCTTGCGGTACTTGATCAAATAGTGAGATGCAATGAACAGCTGATGCCGCTCTGGAGGACTTGCTTTACCATAACATCTGTTCAAGTCAGAGATCAAACAGAGCAGGTTATCTTTAGAAGGGGCATGTTTCAGGGAGACTCCCTCAGCCCTCTTCTCTTCTGCATCTCACTACTGCCATTGTCCGTTGCACTACGGAAAACCCGCGGATACAACTGCGGCACCCCCGGCAACCGGAGGAATAAGTCTGTTTTATCTGTTTTACATGGATGACCTTAAACTTTATGCCTCCGGAGAAAAGGATCTTCATCAGTCCTTAAGGGTGGTGCAAGAGAATACGCGTGCTGTCGGAATGGAGTTTGGGATCGACAGATGTGCCACGGTTCATCTCAAAAGAAGACGATGCGAGGAATACGGAGAGGACGTTCAGCTCGTAGACGGAAGCATCCTACATCATCTGGATGCCGGAGAGACGTATACCTACCTAGGGGTGGAACAACGCCACACCCAAGAGGTAGCTACTGTTAAAAACTCTCTCCGCGGCAAGTATCAGCACAAACTCTGACAGATCTGGTCATCAGAACTGTCGGGGAAGAACAAAGTTGCTGCAACTAATATGATTGCCGTTCCGATTCTACTTTACTCCTTTGGAGTAATGAAATGGTTTCAAGAAGAGCTGCGACAACTCGACGTAAAAACTCACAAAATGATCCATAGGAGCTTGCGTCCCAAATCGTCCGTTCCACGGTTATACTTCCCCAGACAACAGGGAGGCCGTGGACTTTTGAGTTTGGAGTGTCTACATAACAGAATCGTACTGAATGGAGTCTGTAAAGTCATCAGGAGTTCAGATCCCCTTCTCTGCTTGGTATGCGATCACGAAAAAGCAAGGATTGGAGCATTTCTTTTCAAGGCAGCAACCCGTGCAGCCGATAAACTCGGTCTCCTATTCGACACTGAACGGACGAACCTAAACTCTGTCATCGAGTTGAAACCCGTTCAGCAAAAAGCCCACGTGAAAGCTGCGGAGTGTGACAGGCCCCTACAGCTACATAAGGGTAAGCCAATACATGGGGTCTTCTTCAAGAACATTGAAGGGCTTGGCTTATCCAGAAACCTGACCTTCGCTTTTCTCAGGTCAAGTGGGCTGAAGTCGGAAACCGAGGGATTCATAATGGCCTGCCAGGATGTTGTCCTCAACACCCTCGTCTACCGTAGTCGCGTGATGGGTATAGAGGTCCCTGACACTAGATGCAGAGTGTGTCGTGGGGCAGCTGAGACCATAATGCATTTGCTGTCAGCTTGTCCAGTTCATGCGGTCTCAGCCTATATCCACAGGCATAACGCGGCTCTACGAATGTTGTACTACCATCTACGACACTCGTACGGTGTAGACGAGACACCGGTGTTGCCTTATGCCCCTGGGGATATTGAGTCCGTTGTGGAGAATGAGAAGTGGCGAATCTATTGGAACTACTCTTTCCCACCGTCAGGCAAATACAAGCCAATAAGCCTGATGTAGTCCTCCTCGACATCAAAGTAGGACGATTTTCGTCATTGAGTTTTCAGCTCCTGGCGAAACGAACATCGTCCGAAAATAGGAGGAAAAACGGACTAAATATCGAGATCTACTCTTTGAACTCCGCAGGCTTTATCCAAACCATTCTGTCAAAATGGTGGTTCTGATAATAGGGGTCCTTGGTGGAATGATGGACACACTGTTCTCAAACTTAAAAATCATACCGGCTTGCCGAGATATGGCAGAAATGTCAGCCGGACGAATGCAGAAGGTCGTAATTCTTGGTTCACTCCGCCTGCCCAGGGCACATGATTCTCGGACCCAATATTCACTTACTCCACGGCGTGGGAAGTGGTTATTGGGATAAATGATCCATCGCGCCCTTCGGAAGTATCGGGGCTCCGGAGACCGGAACAGAAATCGGCAGAAAAATAAGTAGATAAACAAATTAAAGCTCGGTCAAATTACCAAAGATGAAAACAATAACCTATGAAAATATTCCTTGTTTTTTTGAACTCTTATTCAAACATTATTAGTATTAGCCACATGACAAATGAAACTGTGAATTTTGAAAACTTTAGTCCAGCAAAAAAGGGGAAGAAACACAGTAAATACCTACATAGTATTATCCTACTAAACACCTTTTATAAATTGTTATTTTTTCATTAATAAAAACACGCTGTAACATATATAGAGAGATATTGCAGTTCATAAATAACGTCAGGCAGTAATAAAGTTGAAATTATTTTGACATATACGCATGCGCAATGTGAATTTTGAATAAGGACAACTTTATTAGTAGACGGCTAGCCAGTATTTTCACTTCGGCAAAATCGTGGATACGACATAACTCATGCCTCATAATCATATATTTTCAACACAAATCTATATCGAAGCCCACTTTGGCCATTCTGTAATCACAGTAATTGTATCTTAGTCTATATACATTGAGTAGAAAGAAAAATCTGAGAAAGAATTGATTTATAGGTTAAAAATAACTGAAGTCTAAGTAAATGAGGGAAGAACGAAGGAAACTGCAATATCTCTATTACTATTCAAATTATTCGAATTGCATAAAAAGAACAGAACTTTCATAACAATATTACGAGCTTACAGAAAATTTTTGAAAAATTTCAATTCCTCATTCAACGAACGTTAAATATTCTCGATTGCAATGTACTTACTGAGACTTTCAGATTGTATGACAAGGGTTTGTATAATTTGGATTGTTATGATTTAATATACAGTGAACGGCAGTTCAATAGAAACGATAGTGTTTGTTGTTATATATATATAAAAAATACCCACAAATATGAGTATGAAATAAAAACAATCTATGAATCCACAGTGACAGTGCTACATATAAAAAACAATAAAGAAAAAGATCTCATTGTTACAGGAATATACAGATATCCATCAACCAATATCGAACATTTCAACAAAGAACTATCCACGTACTTGACAACAATTGTAGACATATTTGGGTGAGTGATATCAACATTGGTATATTGAAGGATAACGAAGACAGCCACACATATCAAAATATCATGAATGAGAAGGGTTTCTTCTCCTGTATGAACGGTGAAACAAGAGTCACTCTTAATACCAGTTTATTCATAGATCATTTGTTTGCAAAAAATATCGAAAATGATCCAAAAGCCCTTATCCTGTAATCCCATATAACTGACCATTTTATATGCTATTTGGATTTTCAATGGAAACTGAAATGGAAAAAAAAACTTGGTTACTGAAAAAATTGTTATTATTATTATTATTAACTACTCCAAAACGAGGAAGAAATTTTCATTAGATTGATGGAAGAAATTATTTGAATGGCAGGATATTGATGAATCAACAAATATATTTACGGAGTTGAGTTGAGTATCTAAACGAGTCAACATCGTTTATATTTTGCTCCGCAGTTCACTTGTTTCACTAGTGATGAACCACGTTATACTTATACTTATTCAGTGCTACAAAAACTGACGTATGTTCTGAACTTTTTTATGTACTTATAAATCGAGGTTTTGCCGCCGTGCCGAACTGTTTTTGCAGTATCGCAATATGGAAATTTTACTGCACACTGAATTAAAATCTTCAAGTGAATTTAATTGAGACAACATAACAAATTGCCTTCGAGTACAAGGGCAATAATAAACCAAACAGTTTCACCTCAACCCACCGAAACCAAAATATCGTACAAAATGAGCGCCAACAACACAGTACCTAGCACCAGTTACGTATCAGCCGTTAAGACAGCACCCAAACCATCTTTTCAAAAAAAAGGATCAAGCCATAGTGATGCACGCCGATGATAACCTAAAATTATTTGACTATGTTGAGGCAATAGGCGATATTGTAGGCCCCAGACATATTTACTTTGCATCAAAGATCTCGAATAATAGAATCTGCCTATATTTAGCTAATTTCAATCTTGTTGACGATCTTTAAAAATCCCATCCATACGTAACCATCAACAATCATGCTATAAACATCCACAGACTCGTCTCTCCGACAAAACGGATAATCATCTCTTAATATACCTAATTACCCATGAGCTCGCTGAAAATGCTATAAAGAGTCTTGGTTTACAGATATCCTCCCCTGTCTCATTTTTGAGAGCCGGTATTCCAGGCAATGAATACTCACATATATTAAGTTTTAGACGACAAGTCATGATTCTCCCCTATCTCACAACTTTGAATTGCAGACTTCATTATTCATCCCTTTTGATGGCAATGAAAACAGAATCTTTCTGTATACAGACAAACTGGAGTGCTTCGTTTGCAAGCAGCCCGGACACATCGCTTCAAATTGCCCAAATCCTCCAACTCACCTTTTACTGGCACAAACCACCCTGTCCGAACAAACTGAACAGGTATCTTCAGGAACAAACCTTACATATTCAATAGAGAGCAATGACATGACTTCAAATATACACCTGATTACCCCACGAGAAAATCAGCCTCCTGCAGTTGTGATTCCAGCCCAAAATGTAGATTTTCTCAACTTTCAACACAAAGTGAAATCCACCCGCAGAAACAGAAAATATCAAGGATGCCATGCCTCCTCCTATATCCGCTCCATTCCCCAAAACATCTTATAAAGCAACAAAAAAGAAACGTAAGGTAACACAATACTGTTTAATTGATAAATATTCTCTCACAAGCCATTGAAAGTAAAAATGACCTAATTGCCGTGAGTCTTGATATTGACTGTGCCTTCGACACGATTTGTAAAACTACCATTTTCGAAAAACTCGTAGACTTTAACCTATCTGGAAACATTTTCTCCTTTTTACAAAACTTCCTAGCCAACAGATCTTTTAAAGTGGCGACAAATAGGCAGTCATCTATCCCAGAAAATGGAGTAAAGGTCCTTAGCACCACCTTATTTCTGAGTATCGATGATGTCTGTTCCTCAATAATTCCACCTGTCAAATACGCATTATGCGCAGACGACCTTCTCCTATACTGCCAAGGCAAAAATACGGCCATTACTACCTTGCTTCAGAAGGCTCTAGATAGCATCCACAATTGGTATCTCAAATCCGGATTTCACTATTCAACAACTAAATCTAAAGTAATTCTCAACCCCCTTCCTCCACAACTAGGTCTCAATGGGGACTAGCTATAAGCGGTTTACAAGCATAGGTTCTTGGGAGTAATCTTCGACAAACGGTTCACGTGGAGACAACATATCAGGAGACAAAAGCTTACTGTTTAAATCGAATTAACTTTCTAAAATCATTAGCATATCACCAATGGGGAGCAGAAGAAAAATACTAATAAGGACCTACAGATCATTAGTCCGCTCCAAACTGGATTATGGAAGTATTCTTCATATGAGTGCCTACAAAACATACCTTAAATACCTTGACACAATGCAAACCACAGCATTACGAATATTTCTAGGTGCTTTTAGAACCAGTCCGACTGAAAGCACAATTATTATACCCCATTTCAAGACACACAAACCTCACAGTTACAACTCCCACAAAACTTTCAAAAACTCCCCCATAGACCAAAAAACCACCGCTATTCAACACTAAGCATCTACAACAAGCGTGATATTCCTAACACAGTCTTTATATAAAGATTCAAACAACTTATAAATAACCAGCAGTTTGACAAAATCCTTTACACTGACGCCTTTAAAGATGTTAAGGGTACCGGATGTGCTGTTACAACACTAGATACAACAATAATAACTCACAAACTTCCTGACTTATGTAGTATACACACAGCTGAACTATACGAAATACTACAAGCTTTGAGGACTCCAATAAAAGATAATAGCTTGCCATTTGTACAAATTCCCTTTCATCAATATCCTCCATCAAAAATTACCACCCACAACATCCCTTAGTTCAAGATATCCTCGACATCTGCCACAACCATCGTACCGGTGGTATCTATGTGAATATCATTTGGATCCCCTCTTACGAACAACGAACGTGCAGACCGAACCACGACACAAACTTGTTTCTCCAACTTGCCAGTAGAGCGAATCCAACTCCACTAGGACTTAAAATCAACAGCTCGACAAACTATGATGATACAAACATGGTAAACACATCGGAATACATGTAACACAAAACTACGGGCAATTCAACCCACGGTTTCCGCGCAAAAAATGCCTCAAATGACAAGAAAGATCAAAAGCATCATAAGAAGACTCAGAATAGGCCATTCCCGGCTCACCCACGGTTACCTGATGTCCTCACAGAATCCCCCTACCTGTGATTTCTGTAAGACTTACAATTGAGCACATACTCTTGGATTGCACACACTACAGCCCAATTCGTCGCAAACACAAATTTAGTGGAACTCTCAAAAACATTCTCGTCCTACCTAACCAATTTAGTGCTGTAATACAGTTCATCAAAGACTGTCGACTGTTTAGCTTATTTTATGATTTATATTTATATTATGTAATCAAATGTATTACAGGTACAGTGTCAGTGGCCATTAGATACTGAGACACGTTAATTTTCATAAACAAATAAGTATATACATGTTAAATCAGTCTTCTTTGGTTTGAGTTTTTAAAAACAGACTTTATTCACATTTATTGCAATATGGAAATATTGAATTTTACAAGTGAAATTATAATGGTTTAAAAAACTCGTACTGATTCAAATCTACTAAACTACTTGGTTTGAAGACTGGAAAGACTTGAACGACTTGAATCCGGTCTCCTCGACTTTTATAGGTTCGGGAATGCTGACTGGATACTGCGTAGTTTCTATTGTTCCACGAAGACCTTCAAATGTGCTGAGGAATATCCTCTATCTTCTGCGTAGTAGATGATGCAATGTTTATAGTGTATGACGCAATTCCGGGACAAAGGGCTCATTCAGGAATCGGATATAACAACTCCCCCCTTGAAAAGAAAGTTGATGCGGTGCTGCAACTTTCACATCAAGCTAATGATTTATTGGAGTTCAATTCTATATTTTCTTCTTCTCTTTCATCTAAGTGGATACTTGGTCTTCTTTTTGAAGGTAACAATCTTCGAAGGGATGCAAAAGTTCTTCCTGTTCTTGGATGTGGTGGAGGTGGATTATTTCTTGATGTCATAATTCCAATTTTCACTGAACGTCTATTTTTGCATTTACAAAATATGTAAAGTAAAATTACAAAGACAATTATTACAATTGTGAGAATCGTAAACCATGAAACATGTTTCCTCACAAAGGGTTCATTAATAATTTGATCAAGTTGGTCAGAATATTGATTTAATTTATGTTGAGCAATGTTTAAGTTATCAACATTTAATTTGCTCAATTTCAAAGGCTTTAATTTTGGAAGATTTTCTTTATTTGGTACATCATTGCAACATTGATATGGAATCAAAATTGGATAACTTTTATAAGTAATATTCCTTTCTTGAGTAACAAAGTATTTTGCATATACTCTTGTATTTCCAATAAATGAATTACAATTAGGTTCCAGTTTCAAAATTGAATTCGTTTTAATTATTTTTGTGACAATATCTTGTTTTTGACAATTAATTGTAACAGCCAAAGGATCTGATACAGTTATTAACCAAGTATTCTGTTGAATTTCAAAAACATTATAATTTTTTGCAAAAAGTAAGGAAGTTGAACACATTCTAGGAAGTTCTAGTAATGGTCTCAAAATTTGAGCTTCACAAATTGCATTGCTATCAATTGGATAAGAAATAACATTTTCACATATATGAAAATTATAAAAAAGTAACTTACACTGATCTAAATTTTGAAAAGCAGTGTACATCATAGAATCATCATCTTTTGCAATATAATTTTTATTTGTTGGTAAAATATGATGTAACCCTGTTCTGTTATCTAGGATAGGAATGGGGTACAATCGGTAAACAGTATAGATTTCAGGTTCGACTAAGGGAATTTTCAATACAAAAATTATCCTTGAATCTGCTTGAAAAGCTTGTAATTCAATAATATCTAAGTATTTAGATACTGATGAAAGTTTCGCGGGTAAAGGTAAATAATTCTTTTGAATTGTTTGTGTTATTTCTTGAAGAGATGATACTAAGTCATTGGGTTTAATTATTGAAGTATGGATAATATGTAGTCTAGCCAACGTAATTGCATTGAGAATGTCATTCAAATAATTTTCCAAAAATGTATAACTTTCCAATAGTTGTTCACAGATTTCGATGGTTTTCAACTTTGCATCAACCATTGCTAAATGGTCTGAAAGATCATAAATTGAAGTTTCAATTTGTTTTATATCTTCATTAAATGTTTCTTCATCTACTTGCAATTGTTGAATGGTACTATTAAATTCTTTTATTACAGAAGTTGTAACTGAAATTTGGTTTTTGAGTAAATTTTCAATTTGGTGTTCATCCCTGTATATTTTGTTAATACAATTGTTAAAGTATTCACCGTCACTGGCATCTAAATTTCCGGTAAGGGCTTTCCAAATTGATCCAGCGCCATTTATTAAACCTCTTTTATATCTTTTGTTATAATCATTCGAATCAACTTGAGATTCGTAATACTTTTCCTCTACTTGATGAGCAATTTTATTCAACAGACTAATATGCGTACTGATTTCTCCATAAAAATATTTCATTCTCGGATTGTTGGTTTCTATAAGTTCAATCAAGTCATTTAATATTCTTGCATTATGATCAATAGCTTCTTTTACTTGTGCCATATCTTTTACTACTAATAAAGTCCATTTTTCATTTGAAATTTTAATATCACCTTGTTCATGGTAATATACTCCTACTGAGTTATTAATAGGTGTTAACTTATACTGAGCGTTAACTATGTGGATGACTGCTAACAGGAGAAGAATCATTCTTGATCTGAATTTTCTTTTTCTAGATTTTCCTGATCTGAAACAAAACATGGTTTCAGTCTATCAAAATTTACTTTTGAATTTTGATTTGTTTCAGGATTCTTAAGCATGGCTGAATTTTGAAACACTTCGATAATTTCGAAAGGTCCTTTAAATTTATTTTCTAATTTATTCTTTATTTGGGATTCTTTAACAAAGACTTTATCTCCAATTTTCAAAGATCGAGTTTCGTGATGGATATTTTCGTCAAATCGTTTTTTCGCATTTTGTTTTCTCCTTTCAGTATTTTCACGAGCTACTTCATAATAATATTCCATTCTATTATTAAGATCTCTTATATATTTGGTTAAAAGATCTTTTTGATTATATGTAGTTTCAGGGGGTCTACCTGAAGTGTGTCCAAATATCAACTCATAAGGACTGAATCCATGAGTTTTATTTTTACTGTTGTTATAAGCAATAACAGCAAGGGGTAAGATTGACAGGGGATGTTCATTAGGATTTTCTATCTTATGAACTCGTAACATTTCGACAAGGGTGGCATGAAATCTCTCTAGTGAACCATTTGATTGTGGATGGTCTACACTAGAAATTGTAATCTTTATGTCGTATAGTGTACAAACGTCTTTTACAATGTGATTATTAAACTCTTTACCTGAATCTACGTGGATTCTAAGTGGAGTTCCATAATGTTGGAGAAATACAAGTAAAGTACTAGCGACTGATTTTGCGGTTTTGTCAGGTATTGGATATGCTTGGGTGAATTTAGTTAATTCGCATCTCAGTGTGAGAATATAATTTTGTACTGGAATTTCTAAAATATCAACATTTACTCTTTCAAAAGCTGTTTTGGGAGTTTCTGTTATAACAAGAGGATTCTGTAAATTTTGTCGACATATTTTCGCTTTTTGACAAATTTCACAAGCTTTTATGAAATTTTCAACATCTTTTGTGATGCCTGTCCAATTATATTTTTCTCTTATTCTTCTCAAAGTTTCATTTATTCCACGATGCAAATTCTTTTTACCATTGTGGTATTGATCTAATATTATTGGTATTTCATTTTCGTTGGGGGTTCGAACTACGTCTTGACATATTTCGAATTTAATGTTCTCTTTATCTGCTAGGATATATGAAAGCATTTCTTGAATAGGTAGATCGACATTATTTTCGACATAATACGTTTTTGAGGGTTGAAATGTGTCTTGGCATCGATATAAGGAACTGAACATGTATTCAATTGCATCTTCAGGTTCAAAAGGTACTAATATCAAATAATATTTCCGATCTTTTACAGTTCTACTGGAAACAATATTTATTTTATTTGGATAAAAATCTATATCTTCTTCAAATATATCGTCAAGTATTTTATCATGTAATGGTGTTAATTTTTGGTGTTGTGGAAAAATAACAATGTCTTTATGACTTTTGTCTAGTAATTGATCATTGATGAATTTAAATTTTGAATAATCAATTAATGATTTGATTTTAAAAAGTCTAGAAAAGTTTGTTAATTCTTCTAATACGGTTTCTTGAGCTACTTCAGTTTCTGTATCTGAAATATCATGTTCTTCAAGATTATCATTTGCCATTAAAATATTTGATAAGACTTTGCTACAATCATCAAAATGATTCATTCTGATTCTAGATAAAGCGTCTGCGTTCTTATGAATTTTTCCGGGTCGATAAATAACTTCGAATTGGTATTCCTCTAATTTCAAACGCCATCTGGCTAATCTACTGCCAGGGTCTTTTATTGAAAATAACCATGTTAGTGGTCGATGGTCTACTATAAATTTAAATTTTCTACCATAAAGATAGGGTCTAAAATGTTTAACTGACCATACCATGGATAAAAGTTCTCGTTCAATAGTTGAATATTTTGTTTCAGCGGGACATAATGTTCTAGATGCATAGGCAATAGGTAAGTCTTTTCCTATTGGTCCTTGGGATAATACGGATCCAATTGCAAATGAGCTTGCATCGGTTGTCAAGATAAATGGTTCATCAAAATTTGGATAAATCAAAATAGGGGTTGAAGTCAAGGCTTTTTTCAATTCTTGGAAGGATTTTTTGCATTCTTCATCAAAATGGAAGGATACATCTTTCTGTAATAATCTTGTCATGGGTTTAGAAATTTTTGAAAAATTTGAAATAAATTTTCTATAATAATAACCTGCAAGTCCTAGAAATTGTTTAATTTCTTTTGGGTTGGCTGGTTCTGGGAAATTAATTATACAATCAACTTTTGCTGGGTTTGGTTTCACTCCATCTTTAGTAATAACATGTCCTAGATAGGCGACTTCTTGTCTCAAAAATTCACATTTGTCCGGTTGTATTTTCAAATTTGCATTTCTTAATCGTTTGAAAACTAGTTTTAAGTCAGATATGTGTTCGTCTATAGTCGGGGAATAAATAATTATATCATCCATATATACCAAACATCTCTCGTTTCTAAGTCCGGTTAGAATATGATCTAAAATTCTTTGGAGAGTACTGGGAGAGTTTTTCATTCCGAAAGGCATTCTGAGAAATTCGTATAAACCATTTTCAACAGAAAAAGCGGTTTTTTCTATGTCGTTAGGATGCATTTCAATTTGATGAAAACCTGAGGCTAGATCAAGGGTGGTAAAATATTGACATTTTCCGAGTTGGTCTAATAAATCTGATATATTGGGCAAAGGATATTTATCATCAATAGTTAGTTCATTTAATTTCCGATAGTCAATTACTACACGCCATTTTTGTTTTCCTGATGCGTCAAGTTTTTTCGGTACGACCCAAACTGGGGCTGACCATGGTGAAATTGAGGGTCTAATTATATTTTGTTCTAATAATTTTGAAATTTGTGACTTCACTTCTTCTTTATGTACGTGTGGATATCTATAAGATTTTGTTGAAACGGGTTGTGCACCATCTTTCAGTTTCACTGTATGTTTAATTTCACTTGTGAAAGTTAAAGGATCGCCTTCTAAATAAAATATGTCTGTGAATTCTAAACATGAGGTCTCAATTAGTTCTTTCTCTTCTTCATTAAGATGTTTTAGACGAAGTAAATTCTTTATTTTCTCTGGACGACTTGTTTCTATGTTTTCTGTTTCAATGTCAACTTCATTTCCATAATATTCTTCAAATTGTAAGTCATTAAAATCAATAGATTTTTCAATTGCATTTACATTTACAACGGTTACTAAAAATTCTCCTTTTTCGTTAATTTTGACTAGGGCATTTGGAAGTTTAACTTTCTCTTTTTCAGTAGCTAACAGTATAGCTTCTGTATTTCTTAATTTGGATTTTAATTTAAAAACTTTTTCAACTCTTGGTTCGATTGTTATTTTATTTTCGAGATTTTGTGTACTGAACTTTTCCTGTAAGTTTCCTTGAATTTTTTGTTCATTATTTATTTTAACTGATGTTCCAGCAAGTGTTTTCCGGGCTGAATATAAAGGGAAGGTTTTATAATTCAAAATTAAAACTTGATTACCAATATCTACTACTCCATCAAATCTTTTCAAAAAATCGGTACCTAAAATTCCGTCAAATTCGATATCTAAATCGTGTACATAAACTTTATGCCAAACTGGTTTTTCTTTTGTGCCAAATGGTATTAAAACTGACTCTTTTACCATTACTTTTCCATCTGTAACTCCTGTAACTGGTATATTTTCTGAAAATCTTTTTGTATAATTTTCAGCTGTTTTCCTTTTAAAAATCGAGATACCTGCACCTGTGTCAATTAATATTTTAAAATTAGCTGGACTGATTAAATAGTACAAATCGCTACAATTGGATGTTATAGAAATTGCTGATCTGTCTTGAGGTCGTTCATAGTGGGTATTGTTTTCTCTGGCTTGAATTCGCGAGTTTTGATAAGCGCTGCGAGATTCGCTTTCATTTCGATTGCAGGAGGAATCTGTTGAGTTGGACATTGTTGTTCTATAATTAGATTGTCTGCATATAGGGTTTGTCGAGATTGGGGATTGGTATTGATTAATTGTGTCGTACATGGATTGGTAGTTGTACTGATAGGTGGGTTGTCTAGTGACAGAAAATTGTGAAAATCCGTTTGAAGCTGTTCTACTTCATAGTCAAAATTTTCATTTGGTATTTGTTCATATTGCTGTTGTTCAAAATCTTGTTGTTCCGGGAAATAATCTTCCTCATCATAGAATGACTCGTTTCCTTGGTCTGAATATTCATAAATATTTTCGTTTTGATACTCAAAATCTGTATTTGAGCATAATGAATCGTACTCATGATCTAATAAATGGGTTTTATTCGCATTTAAATTCCATTGAGGGTTATTCTTGATTACTGTGGGTCTATTTGTTTGAAAATATTGTCCGCGTTGTTGCATTTGAGGATTTGCTTGTCTTTGAAAGTTTTTATTTCGGAAATTTCGATTTGGATTTTGATTTTGGAACATATTTGGTCTCATTTGAGGTTGACTCATTTGGGGTTGACTCATTTGGGGTTGATTCATTTGGGGTTGGAAATAATTCCTTTGGAAATTATTTGGTCGATTTATTTGTGGTCTTGTATTATGATTTGTTCTTGAACTTTGAGGTTGTGATGAACGATTGATTGATTTTTGATTTTCAAAGTATGAGAGCTGTATCTCACGCTTTATTCTAACTGGAGCTTCTAGCATACTGTTTGGATTGCTAGCTCGAATAATTTGACCGATTTTGGGTTCGAGGCCTGTTAATAAGGTATTAAAAACCATATTTTCAATTAGTTGAGACTGTGCGTTTTTCTGTGCGTTTGTTAACATAGATCTTTGTATACACGAATACATTTTCGCGCTATGACTTTGAAGTCTTGAGAAAAACGTCAGTGAATTTTCTCCATTTGCTTGCCTTATTCTTTGTAAATCCTGTATCAAAGATGTTAAGTCACGGGAATCACCAAAGTGAGAATTTAATAAAATTTTGATCTCTTGATAATTTTCTGGATTTCTGGAATTTATCAATTGAGCAGCTTTTCCTCTGAGTTTGTTTCTAATGTGAATAGTTAAAAGCAATTTTTGTTGGTCTACTGCCATAGCTTGCGCATGGTCACAGGCGTTAAGAAAATTTCCAAGCGAAATTGAATCACCATCGTATTCTGGAATTATCGAGAATATTTCGGAAAGTTTATACGGTTCTAATGGTACTTCGCGTTCATTATGTAAGCTTTCATTTGAACTATGATGTGACATTTTGGGTAAATTTTGGGATAACAAGGTTAAATCAAATTTAGAAATATATCAAAATACAACAAAATGATTAATGATTCGATGTGGTACTTACAATGAGTTTCCAACGTCTAATGCTGGTTGGTTGAGCTTCCTAAGCTCTGGGTGGCTTGCTTCTTCTTTCTTCTTGTTTCTTTCTTCTTTTTCTTGTTGTCTCCGGGGTTGTGGAAAGATGAAGTCCTACTTCATAAAGCTCTAGCTCCAACAGGATGAGCAGCGTTCGACGACTTACGCGGGTTCCAAGAGGTGATTTCTTCACGACGAGGTGAGCAACGTTCGACGACTTATGCGGGTTTCTTGTTGTTGAAGAGACCGTCTTGTCCACTGGGTTCTGCTTTGCGGTTCTTGGACTCGTTGGAAGTCTGGAGACTACCGCTGTTTCTTCGTTGGATCACAGCGTTTTCGAGATCCGCACGACTGCGCCAATTTGTTAAATCAGTCTTCTTTGGTTTGAGTTTTTAAAAACAGACTTTATTCACATTTATTGCAATATGGAAATATTGAATTTTACAAGTGAAATTATAATGGTTTAAAAAACTCGTACTGATTCAAATCTACTAAACTACTTGGTTTGAAGACTGGAAAGACTTGAACGACTTGAATCCGGTCTCCTCGACTTTTATAGGTTCGGGAATGCTAACTGGATACTGCGTAGTTTCTATTGTTCCACGAAGACCTTCAAATGTGCTGAGGAATATCCTCTATCTTCTGCGTAGTAGATGATGCAATGTTTATAGTGTATGACGCAATTCCGGGACAAAGGGCTCATTCAGGAATCGGATATAACATACATTTACAATATTTACAGACACAATCAATACGTAGAAAAAAACACGAAATTAATCAAAACAAAAACTCATACTTATCAACAAAAAAAAATGAATAACCATACACTCTAAGAAAAAATGGGGCACACTACAAATAATGACAAGATAATAAAAATAACATAACTTTACTGAATTACTTTAAAAAATACCGAAATGCAAGTCATACTAGTCATATCAAAGATGCTTTCTGCATTGAATCAAGAAATCGAACCAAATATAGAACGACAAAGAAATAATCAACACTTTATTAATACGAGATCTTATGGCAAAATATTTGTTTTCCCGAAGTTTTACTTACACATTTCGAAATGTAGATGTCGCCCACTCAGTGGCGATCGTGAATAAGGCATGGTTCCTTCATTTGATTCGATTGTGGGAATATTACCTTTCACAGGACAATTGAGGTTTTGCATAGATCATTCAGCTATTTTTGTGATATGTGCATTGTCCAAATTGAAAATATTTCAAAATTGTGTTAATAATATTAATAATAATCTTCATTGACCTTTGTTTGCCATATATAAATGAATGAGGTACGCCAGTAAATAAACAAGTGAAATCAGTGCAATACAATAACATAACATTATATTTGATATAAATAAAATGGCATGATTGTATGTTGCTTACATCAAGGAAGAGTATTTCTAATGTTATAACCGTTTTTCAGTAAATTATTTGTTTTTCCAAAAATGAACGAAAAAAGTTTGCGTGCATATATTGACGAAAGGGTTAAAACCCCATTGTTTTGAATATGTTGCGGCAACTGTCTCTGTAGCCGATATTAAAGATAAGTGAAAGTATTCGATTTTGCATGGTAAATATCCGAGCGCATTCTGAGGCTTGACCCTAGATAATAATGTTTTGACCAACTATCGAGTAGACTAAGAGTGGATTTATGCAGCACAAATTTACACTAAACTCCAACTTGAACTAAACTTCAATTGAGGAAAAATTAAACTTTGGTTTGCATGGCCTTTATGCGAAAAAATTGAGACAAATTACGCATGTTTGGTGAAAAGAATATTTTAACTTATTTTGACATTATTTTATATTTCACGTCTACCCAACTTAATTTTTGTTGATTATTGATGTGATTTCTAATTATATTTCAGTATTTTCAATTTGGTAGAGGTTACAAAATTAAAACATAATGGAATATTTTCATGTCATTCCAACATTCAACCCGCGTAATTCAAAATATGCACCAATAATTGCGCAGTAGTGTCAAAAATTACCATTAATACTAGAAAGATAAAAGTTGGCCAACTATTAATTTAAATTTAGTTTTAATTTCCCTGCATAAAATGAACCATTACAAATGCGAGGTTCATCTTCTTAGTTGAGGTTGGAGTGTTAATGTTAATTGAAGTTTAGTGTAAATTTGTGCTGCATAAATCCACTCCTAAGCATAGTAAATTTCAATTAAGGATTCTGTTGACATGTTTCTTATTATCAAAGGAATTCAACATAAAGTATGCTTTGTTCAATTTTTAACAAATATGTTCTGCGTGTTCCTTGAAATTAAATAAATGTTCTGATTTAAATGCTTTCGTCTCCCAGTTTCATTTCAATAGGCGTTTGTTCAATGCTACTGCCACTTGCGATACCACACATTGGTAAAAATAAGGAAGTAACTCATAACTTGACAACGCCATAACCGATTTTAATCTTCTTTCCATCCATGAAAAGGCGACAGCTTTTGGAATACATTTCTGATATAAAATATAGGGTGTTTGATTTGAAAATTTCCAATGAATTTTACAATATTCAACATCAGAATTTGAGCATCCTGTATAGAAACGTCGCAAAATCACTGGATGGGTATACGTGAGACCTGGCTACTACTGTATGTCAAAAAATACCTACTTAAAAAACATGACCGTTTAATGGTAATGGTAAATATGGATGGTGACTGATGCGCTGCGACCTACTTACATCTATTGTGCCCCACCTTTCCTGCTATTTCAAGGTGTTCTCGTTTACAGCAGCCCCCTCAAGCCCCAATTCCTTGAGGAATTCAAGGATTTTGAGGGGGTCTAACCCTTCAATGGTAGAAAAATAGGTTTATCAATTATAAGTTTTCAACGCTGCTACTGATTATTTTTTTACACCAATGTTAAGGTAAAATTTGGTGGAATGAATTTCGAATAAGAAATACAGGGTTGTCTTTTTAAAAAATTTGTCTCTGGGTCGTCCCGCTGTTATAAAACATCAAATTATGTTAAAAATATTTTTGAAATGGGCTACTTCAGTAACTGAAGAAGTTTTTCTCTTGTGGTTATGGCTTTCGAATTTATGAAGAATTACGCACTGAATGGACACACCGTATATATTATTTTTTATTGCACAATCTCAATAGATTAGATTGCATTCCTTTGTGTTGCATTCTTATAAACAAGCAGACTCGTTCTGCTTCGTAAGCTTATTTATTTTGAATTCATTCACCAACCAATATCATATTGTTATTCCAAAAATGTGATTACATCGTTATAGTAAATTGAGAGTGATGAATTATTATGTTTATTATTATATTACTTATACTTGTATTTCTTCCTGTAAAGATGAAGTACGTAAACTAATTGCAAGTGTTAGGGCCAATTTATGCAACTTGTCATTATCATAGTCACAATCATTATCACAGTTATAGTTTCAATTGTTGTTTTTTGAGACTAAAACTGAGAAAATTGCATAAATGCTACTACTGGAATGTACAGTTTCAATTTTATTTCATGATTAAGACAGTGACTGTGATTTGGACTATGATAATGACAAAGTTGCATAAATTGGCCCTTACTTGTTTGCATAAACCGATTCTGTATTTAGAGATGAATAAGTATCTCATCTACCTACAACTATTATTTTGACAATTGAGTTCAACTGTTTCAACTTGTTCGGTATTCGTCATTCCTAGCTTGCACAACTCTCTAGATGACTTTTGAGGGTGCATCTGGTTGACGGAAAGAATTTCTGTGGGTCTACTCCCAGAATAATGCCTATCACTTGATGCTCTTTTTCTTTTCAATAAGCACTGATCTAACCCCAATATATTAGATACCACTGTTAAATCTATTATCAAACTCTATGTCATAACGTGTCACTTGGCCCCCTTTACCTATAATTATTCGCAAGGGGACCAACCCAGTCAGAGGGGTGAAATGGCATTGGAAAAATTTTTGGTCAGGATTTCCCATGTCTTGAAACTAAAATCTGTTTTTATATGTGTTGCTTTGGTTTTCCGGGTGCTATCTTTTCGTTAGAATGCCCTTCATATATTCGTAAATGCCATTGAAAATAAGTAAACGTTGACTAAAAAATAGCTGAATTTACTGAAGTTCGATTAATTCAAGGTGAGGCTACTGCTGCTTATGTCAACTGATATATCAGACAGAATGCTCATTAGGTATATAAATTTCATTTAGATGGACTTCCATGTTTCTCTACATACGAATGAATCAGATGGACAAAATATAAATAGCAAATCAAGAGAACCATCAAAAAATAGACCTTCATCAATTGGTTCCTTCTCAAAAAGTGTCTTTATATCAACTGAAACGGATACTCAAACAGAATCGGTCTCTACAAACATTGCTGAGGAGTCACCTTCATCTGTTATCAAAAAAATTCTAGACCAGAATAGCTCGTTTGCTCAGTGTTATTTTGATAACCACAGTTTGCCTTTAAAATTTACACTAAACTCGAGGCGTCTGTCTCAGTGTCGTGAAGAAGACGAAGAACAGGAAAAGAGAACCTTAGTGCCTTCAAATATGTCAACGATGTCAAGTAGCGATAAATCGCCCCCACAGTTGAGTGGTTCCGAATTTTCTGTGATAGATACAATAAGTGGGCCAATCCACAAGTTCGTGATAACAAAAACTAATATCGAGGAAACTAAAAATGAACAGAAAAAAGAATTATCGAAGGCTGCAAAATTATTTACAAACAAAAAACAATATCTTCAGGCGAATACGGTGCATGCTATTTCATCATATGACCCAAAGAAACCTTCAATAAGTGCCATCTTCAAGTCACCATTGCAGAGTCTTCATTATGATACGAAGTTTTTCGATTCCTCGCTTATAGAAATGAAGAGCAATAGCAGTTCGACTGTTGATCGTGGAAGTGCTGAAGATATTTGGATTAGAAGAAAGGACATTGAATTGAATCAGGTGAGTTATTTTTATATTGATGATAAGAAGTACCTATACCTGAGATTGTGTTGATGAGCATAATATATTCAAATTGGTGTTTCAAATTGAGTTGGCACCATTGCCAACTCCCTTATTATTACGCTACAAATTTGGATAAATGGTCAAACTAGTGGCATTTTTAATAGCCTTATCGATGCTGAAGACAAACAAAATTAACAGTCGCGTTATGAAAATATTCATTAAAATTATATTTCTTGAAATGGAACACCTTATATTTTTTTCTCAACAAAAAAATTATTTTTTAAGGTTGAAAATGAGACAGTTTTAGTAATAGGAAACATTTATAACAAAAGGATTTGATAAAGCGTTAAAATGATAATCAAAACCAGATGTGACTAACTACATACTAGTTTCACGGTTCACCCGATCATCAGTGCAGATCTGGCTGCAACATGCAGACGATTGTCACCCGGTTTTGTCAACAGGTCTTACGAAAACTCCGGTACCCACTAAAAAAGTGAGCATCAGAGCCATCCATAGGAAACACAGAAAGCACTCCCGATTGGAACACCAACTTCGTTTGGAGTCGAAGAAACGTATTTCATCATGAAAAATATTCAAATATTTTCTTGTGGAATTGTGTGTACTTGACGAAGGGCAATCAATTCACAAAATGAAAATTGATTAAAAGTAACCTAGCCTTTCACATTTAATTCTACGATAACGTGTCGGCGAACTTCGAATAGAAAATAATTCAACAGCCCCATAAGACTGCCGAATCATTATATCCCAACTCCTGACAAAATTTTTCTACAAGAATATACTTTGCAATACTTCCTGTTACAACTACCAAATGATAATCGAAAACAGGTGTGAATATCTACATACGAGATTACTTAAGTTTCGGGCGTACATCGTCTTAATGGGTTGAAAGATGTTTGACTTTCTTCACTTTTTCAGATTGTAATATTCGGTGAACAAACATCATATACCTGACTAGTAAATTCAGGAAAAAAATGTTTAATTGACGTAAGCTAATTCTGAATCTAGGGTTAATTCAATCTTCAGAAGTGATGACCGAACGACGTGTAAAGGTGTTAAAAATAATCAGTGTGAAAGCAGCCACGAGTTCCAGCCACGAATTTCTCGCAGTGATGCGGCGCGTACTCGACAGCCAGTGGTCCCAAAAACACGATATAATTTCATGGCCAGCCATAAATTTACTACAAGATCGGAAGATTCGCGCAGATGAGAGTGTTTTGATCTAGTTATGTAGGATATTATACAATAATATTACTTTAACTACTCATTTTGAAATGTCATTAAGATTAAGATGTGTTAATGAAACTTATAAATGAAAACTATATGTGTCTTGCCTGAATTAACTCACACCACCATAAACATGATAAAATAAAAAAAACTATATAACTTTTTCACAGTGTTCGTGAATAGGATTTCTATTGTATAACTCTATTTTTCCGAAGGTTCTCCACAAAACCTATTTGCCAAAATACCACTAATATTAATAATTTTAAAAATAAATCAGAAGTCCATCAGAGTTTTCGTGGATGGGGATTTTTTTGCATAAATGTATACTACTGAAGATGCTCTAGAAGACCTTTTTGTCAAAATATTTTGTCTGGCAGGATATACGCCCCCACCACCAAAAATAATATTTTTGTAAATAAATTCATGACTCCATCAAAGTTTTCGTAGATAGGGATTTTTTGCATAAATGTATACTACCGAAGATGCTCTAGAAGAGCTTTTTGTCAAAAGATTTTTTCGGGCAGGACATTCACCCCCACCACCAAAAACAATAACTTTGAAAATAAATTTTTAAGTCCATCAAAGTTTTCGTGAATGGGGATTTTTTGCATAAAGTTATACTCTCGAAGATGTTCTACAAGACATACTTGTCAGAATATTTTGTCAGGCAGGACTTTTACTCCCACCACCAGTATTAATAATTTTCAAAATAACTTCATAAGTCCATCAAAGTTTTCGTACATGGGACAATTTTTGCATAAATGTATACTACTCAAAATGCTCTAGAAGACCTTTTTGTCAGACTATTTTATCGGGCAGGACTTTTACCCCCACCACCAGTAATAATAATTTTCAAAATAAATTCATAAGTCTTTCAAAGTTTTCGTGGATGGGGATTTTTTGCATAAATGCATATTACTGAAGATGCTCTAGAAGACCTTTTTGTCAAAATATGTTGTCGGGCAGGATATTCACCCCCACCACCAAAAATAATAATTTTCAAAATAACTTCATAAGTCCATCAAAGTTTTCGTGAATGGGGATTTTTTTGCATAAAGTTATACTTTCGAAGATGTTCTAGAAGACATACTTGTCAGAATATTTTGTCGGGCAGGACTTTTACCCCCACCACCAGTAATAATAATTTTCAAAATAACTTCATAAGTCTATCAAAGTTTTCGTACATGGGACATTTTTTGCATAAATGTATACTACTGAAAATACTCTAGAAGATCTTTTTGTTAGACTTTTTTGTCGGGCAGGACTTTTACCCCCACCACCAGTAATAATAATTTTCAAAATAAATTCAAAAGTCCTTCAAAGTTTTCGTGGATAGGGATTTTCTTGCATAAATGTATACTACTGAAGATGCTCTATAAGACCCTTTTGTCAGAATATTTTTTCAGTCAGGATATTCATCCCCACCACCTAAAATAGTAATTTTCAAAATAAATTCATAAGTCTATCAAAGTTTTCGTAGATGGGGATTTTGTCCATAAAGTTATACTTTCGAAGATGTTCTAAAAGACATACTTGTCAGAATATTTTGTCAGGCAGGACTTTTACCCCCACCACCAGTAATAATAATTTTCAAAATAAATTCATAAGTCCATCAAAGTTTTCGTACATGGGAATTTTTTTGCATAAATGTATACTACTGAAAATGCTCTAGAAGAAGTTTTTGTCAGACTATTATGTCGGGTAGGACATTCACCCTCACCACCAAAAATAGTGATTTTCAAAATAAATTCATAAGTCCATCAAAAGTTTTCGGTGATGGAGATTTTTTTGCATAAACGTATACTGCTGTAGATGCTGTAGAAGACCTTTACTGAAGTTGCTCTAGAAGACATTTTTGGCAGAATATTTTGTCTTGCAGGATATTCACCTCCACCACAAAAAATGGTAATTTTCAAAAAACCGCACAACTTCGTCAAATCATTCGTGGATGGGGATTCTTTTGTATAAATATGGGGATTTTTTTGCATCAATCTATGATACCAAAGGAACTCTAGATGATCTTTTCCTCAAAATATTTTGTCGGAAAAAACTTTTACCCCCACCACCTATAATTTTCAAAATAAATTCTCAAGTCCATCAAAGATTTCATAAATGTATATTATGCAAAAAATCACCATCCACGAAAACTTTGATGGACTGATGAGTTTATTTTGAAAATTATAAGTTTTGGTGGTGGGGGTAAAGGTCCAGCCCGACAAAATATTTTGAGGGATCGACCATCTAGAGGTAGCATAGATTTATGCAAAAAAGTTCCCCATATTCATACAGAAAAATCGTCATCCACTAATAATTTGACGAATTTGTGTGGTCAATTTAAAAAATTTTATTTTTGATGGGCGTGAATATCCTGTCCGACAAAATTTTTTGACAAAAAATGTTATATAGCATCTTCTAAAGTATACATTTATGCTAAAAAAATCCCTATCTACGAAAACTTTGATGAACTTATGAATTTATTTTGAAAGTTATTATTTTTGGTGGTGGGGGTACAAGTTCTGCCCGACAAAATATTTTGAGTACCTTTGGTAGCATAGTATTGTAACCCTGATTTGGGCAACAAAATTGCCTTCGGCTAGCTATGCGTTTTGAGAGGCAAGGGCGTAGGTCGACGTCACTCAATAATCCTCAGATGTTTAATCAGTAGCTGTAAGTTGAACTTATTATCTCTAATACTAATAAAAAATGGTACGCAACCTACTCTAGGAATATAATTTTTTTTATTATTATTATTAACTATGCATAGTATTTACAGTCAATATTTACAGTTTTCAATGCTAATACGATGTAGTTGATCAGATCACATCAACTTGGAAACTATTTCAGGGATGCAATAACTTTTTGCCTTTTGTTATCAAACCTTTTTGAATTTTATTTTCAACAAAATTCAGCTGCTTTATAAAACTGTATTTCCTAGTTCAATTCACTAAGAACCTTAGTAGCGATCAGAAAAATACTACAATTTCTAGAAACAGTTTTCACAAAAAAATTCCAAAATCGAGGTTGTAACAAGTCATGATTTTTATATCACATACTCATGTGGAACAAAGACAAGTGAAAAATATATTTCCATTTTGTATAGACTGATTTCTACAACAAAATCAATTGGTCAAATCATATTCGGATCCAAAATAGGGTTTGAGTTTTGACTCATGCCACTTATCAAGTGACGCATTATCAAGGTCGCTTAACTCATAAGCCACTTTGGATAATACCTTTTTTATTTTACATAAAGGGCTAATTTACTCGAAAATTCATTGGCAGTATTCGACAATGTAAAATTTTGCTTCCAGACTTTTTTACCTACTCGAAAAATATGTTCACGCCTTCTTATATTGCAGGGTTCCCACAGATCTGGAAAACCTGGAAAACAGGGAAAAGTCAGGGAAATCAAAAAGGGTTAAAAAAATCAGGGAAAAGTCAGGGAATTTTTAGAGTTTTCAGCAGAAGTCAGGGAATTCAACGAATGTATATGGAAAACCAAATCGATATACATAATTCCGTATCAGTTAATTTCAGATAAAAAAATTAATTATGCTGTGCCTGTTGTCTTCTTCATGAATTTTAAATTTCGCGGTCTTTCGTCGGCCACTGCTCTTAACTCGCACATGATTAGCAGAAATTTGAATACGCCTACGATGTTTACTTCTACCTCGTGAGTTTTCCGTTTTCCTTTGTCGGAAATCAAAATATGCTCCTTTTATTATGTACGATTCGGGTTCGAGGTAATAGTAACGTTAGAGTGCAGTAATGTTCACTTCATCTTTTTGTGAATTTTCGGTTGCCATTGATACAAGCGAATCGATGATTTCGAATTTTCCAATTTTGCAGCATTGATGGTTGATGGTATTATTTCTTTATATATTTCTTTATATACATGATATACATGTGAGAGACGTTACGTCACCGGTGTTGGTGTGATGACGTAATCGACGTTTTTTTAAATGCAAACAGGGGTCATGTGGCACCTTATTCAGAAGATCTACTAATCGTCTATTCAACGGTATAATAATTCCAATATGTATTTATACAGGGTCAACCGAAATTATGTATTTAGAAGAATGAAATTACAATATATGCTCATTCGTTGAACTAAATTATGCTAAGGACCGCCACTGAGAATATAACATCGTAGTGTCTTCTATTATTTTTGTTGATTCGGAAAAAGAAATACATTGATTGAAGTTCTACACTCTAGTTTGAAATTAGTCGATATCATTGAAGTGAAGTGTCATTGAAGTGTTTGACATTATTTCTATAAAAATATTTAAATCACTTATAATCTAGCAATGAGACTTACAGAAACCGAACGAATCGAAATTTCAATTATGATTGGCTGTGGAGATAAAGTAAGGACTCAAGCAGAGGTTTGTGATTTATTCAATAGTAAATACCCCAACCGAGACCCCGTTTCTCGATCAACAATTAGTAAAATTGAGAGAAAGTTTCGAGAAACGGGCCACGTTAAAGATCTCCCTAAAAGTGGTAGAAAATCAATTTCAGAAGCCCAAAAACTTGACGTGGTACTTGCGTTCCAAGAAAACCCTCATACCAGCTCGAGACAAGTCGCACTGAATAATAATTTACACCAATGTTGTTAGAGTTGTCATCGTTATCGTCATTGTCATCGTCATCGTCATCGTCATCGTCATCGTCATCGTCATCGTCATCGTCATCGTCATCGTCATCGTCATCGTCATCGTCATCGTCATCGTCATCGTCATCGTCATCGTCATCGTCATCGTCATCGTCATCGTCATCGTCATCGTCATCGTCATCGTCATCGTCATCGTCATCGTCATCGTCATCGTCATCGTCATCGTCATCGTCATCGTCATCGTCATCGTCATCGTCATCGTCATCGTCATCGTCATCGTCATCGTCATCGTCATCGTCATTACAATTATCATTATCATCCACATCATCATCATCATCTATAGGGGTAGCTTCTGGAATAGCAACAGTTTTGTCTCGATTGTAGTCCTTCTGGACACTATTCGATCAGGAAGCTAAATCTCTGACCAATTTTATGGGTTTTTTGGCTTGGGACTTTTTGGCCTGGATCATATCTGGAATCCTCGCTGAACTCACGTTCATTTTTCTTCTCGGAAGTAAGCATCTGAATTACTCGGTTCATCTAGTGTTCCGTTCCTTGACGTAGCCTCTCGATTCACGTTCACCATATTCGATTTGTCTTCACAGGAAGGAGGCATGTGAATTACTCGGTTCGTCCAGAGCTCCAGTCCTTTGTGTAACCTCTCGCTTCATGTTCAGCATTCTCATTCCAATTCCCCTGTTAACTCTGCAATTTGCCCAGACTTTGCAAGAGCTCTCTGAACAAACAGCAGGACTTCACCCGATTCAAATGGTGAACCAACTACAGACCGGTTTCGGAATGTTGTCCCTCATCAGTGCAGTCCAGGTTATCACAAATTGTATACACGTGAGGCCTCGCTTCCCGTCACCGTCCGCCGAGATGAATACGGCAATTGCTTACAGGATCCATCTTGACAGATTAGAGAGCGCTCCAGAAGGACATTTCGGATACGAAATGGTATATGTAAAATACTTGATTCAAGGAGCAAATAATGTCCAAGTGACTGTAAAACAGTCGATAACAATCCTTTAGAAAGTGACTATAACTTTGTATAGTAGGTATGGCATGTGTCTAACAGTGAATCAATAAATTATGGAATATGAATTATGACAGTGGATTATGGAATCGAACAAAATAAATTAGGTTTTGGATTAGGGCCATCCTTGACAATATTTTACTCAGTGCTTCATCCTGTTCGGATTTTTCGAGTTTAAGAGTTAGATACTTTTTTCGAACAATTTTCGACAACTGATTGACTTGGCGTTTTCGTTTATCTTTCACAATTGCGGTGACGACACGTGAAGTATTCGGCGCCATTGCTCCGGACAAAATGACGTAGTCAAAGCATTACACTTGAATATATCTGTCAAAGCCCAGACAGTAGCGCCCTTTGTTCACATCGAAGTCTTTGACAATCACCAAAGATCTGAATTTTTCCTTCAACCGGTGGCGTATATGCAGCGAAATTCCTCGGAGGTGTAATCCGGGGAGACGTACTTGCCGAAGGCGTGCATCAGATTCATATCATCTTGCCGAAATAGCACTAGGATGTTGCAATTGTCCGTGATCAGCTATTTGTGTATTTTTGTGAGTAGGTTTCACATAAGTAGGTTGCGTCAATACAGTTGTGGCGCGCTGTTGCATAGAACTATCTGATTTTATTCTGTTTGTAACACGCCACATCGTCAAATATGAAAATTGAGTATTCTTTCGCCTTTGACCGATCGATTATCTCGTCATTGTCCCTGTATGGAAAATAGTCCACGCCCCTGATTTGTTTCAGTACGTCGTGCAGCATCTGATATTTAGGTTGGTACAGCGACTTTGAATAAACGTAAACATTCTCGAAGCGTGCTCCGTGAGGGCTGAGCAGTAAGTTAAGTTGGCCTTGTCACATCCGCTGGGGTCACAAAATATCGCTCGAAATGAATTTGGTAGCAGGAGACCGTGTTTACGTACACCATGGTCACCGCTAATACCGATGATGATGATTTCTAGAGCCGGCTCTTGTTGTATCACTTTCATTGTCTGAGTATTTGTGTGTGACCACCACCACATCTGACATTTAATGACACTTGGAGTGGAGTACAGCTATGTAAGTAGGTGTGCAACATCATTCGCGTCAGTGTCATGCTGACAGTTGAACACGAAGGTCGAGGAGTGGTGAAATCTTTGAATAATCATCTGCCGTTCGAACTGCATCTGCCTGGATACCAGTACTGCAGACCGGGCACCAAATTGAGAAAGAGATTGACTCGCGGAGACGCTGGCGTGAACCCCCTCGATGCTGCTTGCAAGTCTCACGATTTGGCATATTCGAAAAGCTTCTTTCTGAACCATAGACACAAGGCTGACTGGGCGCTGGAAAATCGAGCTTGAGAACGTGTCCAGTCCAAAGACGCGAAATTTGGCGAGGAAGCTGCACCTTGGCTAGTCACCATAACAATGAAAGCCAAACGTAGGCGAACTTTTTCTCTGTATTATGGAAAAATATTTCTCGCGAACATTATGAATGCCCAGTCGCACACAATATTGAATATAAATGAGATATTGATATTTTTTCATTCAGCTGAATTTCTCAAAAAATCACAAAATTCTTGATTTGGCGCCCTCTAGCGCCGAATCTAGTCATACGATCAAGTTGGGCCAATGGAGACTTTTACTTAGAATGGCTCCAGCTACAACATATCAAAAATTCAGCCATTTTCACCGAAAGACTTTTTCGCATAAGGTGTGTGCGTGGTCCTTCAGATCTTCGACTCAAACGAAGTCGTGTTACGGGTCGGAATCTTTCTGTGGTTTCTATAGATGGCTCTGCTGCTCACAGCGTGTGCCGGAGTTATCGTAGTGCCTGTTAACAAAACCGATTGGAAATCAATTACATATTGTTGCCGAGTCTATACTGATGAGCGAGTTGAATCTCGAAACCGTTCTGCAGATGTCACATGTTTTCGATTGCCAGTTTGTAATGTCAATCTTTTTATGAGTAATATGTATGAAATAATGTGTGAGATTTACCAATCTAATTATTACTATATTGTATGTGGCGATATAAACATTAATACCCTAGTTGAAAGTAGAGAAATGAAAAACATTAATGACCTTTTTAATGAATTTGGCATGAGGAATCATATTGAATCCCCTACACGTATAGCAACTGAAACATCAACATCTATAGATGTAGTATTTTCGAATTTAAATGTCAACACAGTGCTCATTGAGGGTTCGCACCTGTCAGATCATGCATTTCAAAAGTGTGAATTTCAATTCCAGATATCTAAGAAAAATGTGAATGAAATCATGTTCTGTCGTGATTATTCAGACACAAACTTGGCAACTTTCAGGAACACCCTCATGTCTGAGGAATGGCTAGAAACATTCAGAACAATTAATGTCAATCAAGCATTTCAAGTCTTTTATACAACCTTCAAATTTCATTGGAATAATGCCTTTCCCATGAAGAAAATCCAAATTGTTCTGCACAAAAAACCTTTGTTCAACTCAGAAATTAAAGACTTACACCAAATGCTTTGCGATATGTCCAAACTGGTCAAATATACCAACAATAACACCATTAAAAAAGATATGAACAATTGAACTTGAATTGAATTGATTATATAATACTAACAATATCTCTAAAGAAAGTTGGAAGATTATCAATGAAACAAAAACTCACTCTCGTGTTAAATCTCCTACAGAAATTATTGAAAATAATGAAATAATAATAAATAAAGATTCAATTGCTAACTATTTCAATGATTTTTTTATGAAAATTGAAAATATCAAACCTAACATGGAAGATGTAATACTGGCCCCGTTCTCAAATTTTTCAATTTTCCTGTATCCATCCACACCACAAGAAATAAAAAACACAATAGACAAAACTCCACTTTCCCATGTTATTAATCTTACATTTTGTTAAGGGAAATATCCTGAGGATTTAAAAATATCCCAATATTCAAAAATAAAGGATCTAGGAAAGAGGTGAGTAACTACCGTAATATTTGCCTTCAATCACAGTTTGCAAAGGTCATTGACTATACATACAACATACGTTTGAATGATTTCCTGGAAAAGAAACTTCTGATGGCAGATTGTCAACATGGTTTTAGAAACGGAAGGTCAACTGAATCTGCAGTAAGAGAACTATGTCAAGCCTACGAATATCTTAGCCAGAAAAAAATCCCTATTGCACTGTACTTTGACTTGAGTTGTGCATTTGAATCTGTTGATCACAATTTACTTTTAGAAAAGCTGTACCACACCGGTGTCGGAGGTGTGGCTAATGACTGGGCAGCATCTTATTTACATGATAGGTCACAAATTGTTATGCTGGAAACTCAAATCGGATCCATCAAAGGTTACAATGGGAGTTCCACAAGGATCGATCCTAGGTACATTATTTTTCCTTATATTCATGAATGATATCATATACTCTTGCTCGTCTCCAAACAAAATGGTCATCTATGCTGATGATACAAACCAACTAATAGCCTAGAATGATTTGAAAACATCTGTAACTAAATCTAATGAATGTGCATAGGAATTTCTTAATTGGTGTAATAAGAACGGTTTATTAGTTAATACCTCAAAAATATATGTTATTCTTACCGAAAAACGTTAGTTACGACCATAGTCCCTTGATTAAAATAGATCGTGTGTCTATCAAACGAGTATCTGAAACTAAATTCTTAGGTATCACATTGGATCAAAAGCTAACATGGGAACCACATGTAGATAATATTGTCTCAAAATTAAGTAGTGTTTGCTTCGTAATTAGACAGTTGAGGAATACTGTTTCTCTTCATGTGATTAAACTAGCCTATCACGGGTTAGTGCAATCGAAATTAACCTATGGACTGATCTTCTGGGGCAACTCAAGTCATGCCTGTAGGGCTTCACTATGCAAAAGAAGATAATCAGGTGTCTGGTTGACGTCCACCCTCGTGAAAGCTGTCGACAAATATTAATAAATCTATCATATCTCACCGTACCATGTCTTTACATATTTTTATTGATACTGAATATAAAAAAAGATGAACCAAATCTGTTGAAAAATAATATGATTCATAACTATGATACCCGCCAGAGAAATGATCTCCGCGTGCCATTTTCACGACTTGCTGTTGCACAAAATTCACACTCTCACCAAAGTGTAATCTGTTATAACCGAGCTGTGGGTATTCTTGGAAATATCTGCAGTTTTTATGTGTTTAAATCAAGACTATTCGAATACTTGTGTGCTAATGCTTTTTATTCAATGAAGGAATTTTTAGACCTGTAATGTTAATATGATTGTGAATGTATTTTTTTTAATGTAGATACTATTTTATCTTTTTATCGTCTTTGAGACATTTGTTTGATTACTGTTTTGACTAGTCTGATAAGTTTTATACTGACCTGTATAATACTTCAATGATGAATAAATTATCTTATCATATCTAATAGTGGTGGAAATGTACAAATCTACTACAACAATGATCGCTATCAGACATTCGATCAAGCTAATTGCGGCCATTTGTCTTTAAGATTTCTCTACTACCAAACACGTCAAAAAAATTTGGTATTTGAAGAAGAGCATAAACGTGTTGAAAACGCAGGAGTCAGTTCAGTCGCGCAGACGCAGCCAGCGAGAGCACACCACACTCTTTGTAATCATACATACTTTCTATTTTTCAAGTTCACAGTTTCTCAAATTTCAAGGACATCATGTTGTCAAAACAATTGTTCGACGTGTGCAATCATCCAAAGTTCGATGAATCCATCCAAAGAGTGGAAACACGAACGCACCACCCATGTCAAGTCCTTCCAAAA
Organism: Chrysolina americana; assembly: GCA_958502065.1. Taxonomy (NCBI): domain Eukaryota; kingdom Metazoa; phylum Arthropoda; class Insecta; order Coleoptera; family Chrysomelidae; genus Chrysolina; species Chrysolina americana. Next base: position 52,390,916 of record OY293410.1, on the reverse strand, counting down.
TAATGACATTGTTGAAATTGTCAATCAGCAGAGTGACACATGGATACTGAGGAACGATGCCCTGATATGCACAGAGCGCATTTTTCTTCGATTCCGTCCACTATGAAATCAACGGAAAGAGATGGACTCTGTTCGCTCGCCAGGTGTAGTGAGCACCTTAGGAGGCTACACCTGTTACACAGACGCCGATACTCGATACTGGATGGACGTATCCCGCCGGAACTATTCGCAACTCCAACTACGGAGCGTTCGCTTTTTGATTTCCGTTTAAGCATCTGTTTGGCATATTCCATGACTACAGATATGCCACAATCGGAAGGCATTTCATTCGTCTGGTGAGAAGCAGAAATAATGACAACTGCATGGTGATTGAGGAAATCGCGAATCCGCAGGTGGCGACCACAGCCGCCATGACGATCAACAGCATTGTACAGTAAAACACGTCGTAACCAAAGATGACATTTGCTTGCAGTTGCTGCAATCCATAAAAAATTGACGCTCATGTGGTCATATCATACCGCAAATGAGAAATGCACGAACGCCAGGTTCCATCAAAGAAATTTGGGCTGTCAAAACTCGTACGGCATTGGAGAGTCCTCGATTCGTCTTTATCGCCTTTCAAACAGATATAATGAATAACTTGGCTCGAGATGTAACATACTTTGACCATGTCCACATCAGAGACAAACGTCTGACCTTGAACAGTGACAATTACCCATATGAACGCATGCGCTTAGAATTTGACAGAAACAATTTCGTGGAAGCCCATCGTGCCTATACGGAGTTCTACCCAAGCTATGCCAATTGCTCAAAGAAGCGTTCTCTGCTGGATTACGCAGCATTCGAAGATCGCGCTGGCATTTTCGTAATAGACTTCCCGCAGAGCGGAATCTTTAAAATCGTCCACTTCTGATGTCAAGCTTGACATCGAGGTCAGAGTTGGATTTTCCGCCAATACTAGAGCCTATTGCATCATTATACACGATTGTATCATGAAACACTTGACCTTGAGCGAGAACGTGCTTCGTCTGTCTTAATTTGGTGCGAAAATAGCGCGGATGGTGGAATAAACAGCGGTGGTGGGAAAATGACGCTGCTCGCTTCAAGAAATGACAAGCTTGGACCGGTCTGAGCGAGCGTCAGTTGATACTCAGATCTTCACAATGAAACTAGTAGCGTGCGACATTCAAGGCTTCTGCATAGCTGGAGAGTTCCAGCCCAAAGAACTAGCCATCACTGACGGGCAGTGCACGAATTATTTCATTTTCAAACTGGTAGTGCCATTCCGCGCTCTGAGTGCTGCAGACAAATAGCAAGTGCGATACGTCGAAAGAAATCATTACGGGCCGCCATATTCTGCTGGTTGCATCGATTTCGCTGAGTCAATAAAAGAAGTGCTGCAATCCATAGCCGAAGCCGACTTAGTGTACGTGAAGGGACATCAGAAGTTTGATTTATTAATCAAGTACGTAAACATCATGAAAGAGGGGCGACACCACTTGACGGAAGACCATAAAACTAATAATGAAATATGGTGGATTACGTAATCCAATCTTCCGCAATAAAACCTATACAATAGGTAAAGTCGTCGGCAAGTATTCAACAAAAAACAACTACTGCCCCCTACGACCATTGAATTATATTTGTTTAATACTTGGCAAAGTTTTCTACAAGATCCACTTTGCAATGCATTTCAAATATCAAAGCTGAAATTATTTTTCGATTTAATTGGGGGAACACCTCCGTACCGGTTTCATGGTCATTGCCAATCATCAGCGAAGGCTAGTTCGACCCAATTGAATCGAAAAATCCTTTCATCCTAATTGGAAATCCCTGAGACAAACACTGAGGTATGAATTCAGCGCCATCTCTGGGTTCCAGTTTAAAATGCACTCCGACTACGTGTCGACTTCAACATGAAGCCAGAAACATCATGAAAGAGGGGCGACACCACTTGACGGAAGACCATAAAACTAATAATGAAATATGGTGGATTACGTAATCCAATCTTCCGCAATAGTTGTAGTAGTTGTTTTTTGTTGAATACTTGCCGACGACTTTACCTATTGCATAGGTTTTATTGCGGAAGATTGGATTACGTAATTCAACATATTTCATTATTAGTTTTATGGTCTTCCGTCAAGTGGTGTCGCCCCTCTTTCATGATGTTTCTGGCTTCATGTTGAAGTCGACACATAGTCGGAGTGCATTTTAAACTGGAACCCAGAGATGGCGCTGAATTCATACTTCAGTGTTTGTCTCAGGGATTTCCAATTAGGATGAAAGGATTTTTCGATTCAATTGGGTCGAACTAGCCTTCGCTGATGATTGGCAATGACCATGAAACCGGTACGGAGGTGATCCCCCAATTAAATCGAAAAATAATTTCAGCTTTGATATTTGAAATACATTGCAAAGTGGTTCTTGTAGAAAACTTTGCCAAGTATTAAACAAATATAATTCAATGGTCGTAGCGGGCAGTAGTTGTTTTTTGTTGAATAGTTGCCGACGACTTTACCTATTGTATAGGTTTTATTGCGGAAGATTGGATTACGTAATCCACCATATTTCATTATTAGTTTTATGGTCTTCCGTCAAGTGGTGTCGCCCCTCTTTCATGATGTTTCTGGCTTCATGTTGAAGTCGACACGTAGTCGGAGTGCATTTTAAACTGGAACCCAGAGATGGCGCTGAATTCATACCTCAGTGTTTGTCTCAGGGATTTCCAATTAGGATGAAAGGATTTTTCGATTCAATTGGGTCGAACTAGCCTTCGCTGATGATTGGCAATGACCATGAAACCGGTACGGAGGTGTTCCCCCAATTAAATCGAAAAATAATTTCAGCTTTGATATTTGAAATGCATTGCAAAGTGGTTCTTGTAGAAAACTTTGCCAAGTATTAAACAAATATAATTCAATGGTCGTAGGGGGCAGTAGTTGTTTTTTATTGAATACTTGCCGATGACTTTACCTATTGTATAGGTTTTATTGCGGAAGATTGGATTACGTAATCCACCATATTTCATTATAAGTACGTAAACGAAAATCTAAACTACGATAAAAACCGCACATAGTCGATATTAGGGCCACCAACTTCACCACGGACGTCTCCGAATCGCTCCCACTGTTTATAAAGGAGTAACCGCTTTGCTACATCATACTGGCAGAGTGAGCGGTGAAGTCTATTGTGCATTGAGACACTGTTTTTAAGTGTGGTCGTCAGTACCAGTGCCAATCCCATAAAACAAAATCTCGAAAAATTCTTAATACTCAAATCTCAAGTAGCATAGTACGAACGAAAAATGCAAATGTTCAAACTCTTCCAAAACTTGAACATCGATGATGGCAAATGGTCGGCAGTGTTCACCAACCCGAAACGTTTCAAGGGTCGAAACGCCAACACCAGCTTCTCATCACCACCGCCTCTAATACTGTCCCAACGGCGTTGTTCCGGAGATGATATTATTAGAATGTGTGTTCATTCCTCTGATACTGTCTCAACAGCGTAGTTCCGGAGATGATATTATTAGAATGTGTCAATGTTTGATTCTCTAATACTGTCTCAACTGCGTAGTTCCCGAGATCATATTAGAATGTGTAAATGTTTATTCCTCTAATACTGTCTCAACGGCGTAGTTCCGGAGATCATATTATTAGAATGTGTGAATGTTTATTCCTCTAATACTGTCTCAACAGCGTAGTTCCGGAGATCATGTTATTAGAATGTGTCAATGTTTATTCCTCTGATACTATCTCAACGGCGTAGTTCTGCAGATCATATTATTAGAATGTATAAATGTTTATTCCTCTAATACTGGCTCCACGGCGTAGTTCTGGGGATCATATTATTAGAATGTGTAAATGTTTATCCTCTAATACTGTCTCCACGGCGTAGTTCCGAAGATCATATTATTATAATGTGTACATGTTTATTCCTCTAATACTGTCCCAACGGCGACGTTCCGGAGATCATATTATTGGGATGTGTAAATGTTTATTCCTCTAATACTGTCTCAACGGCGTATTTTCGGAGATCATATTATTGGAATGTGTAAGTGTTTATTCCTCTAATACTGTCTCAACGGCGTAGTTCCGGAGATCATATCATTAGAATGAGTAAAAATGTTTATTCCTCTAATACTGTCTCAACAGCGTAGTTCCGGAGATCATACTATTGGAATATGTAAATGTTTATTCCTTTAATACTGTCTCAACAGCGTAGTTCCGAAGATAATATTATTAGAAGGTGTAAATGTTTATTCCTCTAATACTGCCCCAACGGCGTGTTCCGGTGATCATATCATTGGAATGTGTAGGTGTTTATTCCTCTAATACTGTCTCAACGTCGTAGTTCCGGAGATCATATTATTGGAATGTGTAAATGTTTATTCCTCTAATACAGTCTCAACAGCGTAGTTCCAATGATCATATTATTAGAATGGGTAAATGTTTATTCCTCTAATACTGTCCCAACGGCGTAGTTCCGGAGATCATATTATTAGAATGTGTAAATGTTTATTCCTCTACTGTCCCAACGGCGTAGTTCCGGAGATCATATTATTGAATGTGTAAGTGTGTATTCCTCTAATACTGTCTCAACGGCGTAGTGCCAAAGATCATATTATTGGAATGTGTAACTATTCCACTTATACTCAAATAATCCTGGAAGAAACAATATAAGAAACATGCACAGAAGTAAATAAGGTAGATAATTATAATTCAAATTATCCTGAAAGAAAACAATATTATATTCAAAAATAAATAAATCAATTGTTAGAACTCAAAAAGTCCTCATCAATTCTGTAAAACTTCTCTTCTTAAGAACGCTTTGTTCAAAGGTGACGTCAGAATCATAAACGTATCGTGCCAACACTGCAATTGAGAAACCTATATTCTGTCACGCTCTGTGTTCACGTTCAAACAAAACACCGAACGAGGTTGATTGGTTTGAAACTTCGTGGTGTAAACATCGAAAGAGCCGACCAAGCAAGAACTAAGAAGACAAATAAGAAATCAGGTGTGTAAATTTTGTTCACTGTGATTTTCTTTTCTTCTATCACTTTCATTTCTTATATTCCTTTTGATTCATTCAAAAAGCTTGTTGTGAAACTTATTTATCATGAGTGTTGATGCGGGGGGAGCTCCTCCCCCTCAAAAAACAGAATACTGATTGAGGTTCTCAAGGGACTTTAATTTTTTGGATACAAATACCGATAATTTGTACTACGAAATTGATGGTATATTTGATGAAACTGAGCAAAATCTTGATAGGGATGTGAATAGTGTTGCTGGATCTAGGGAAAACTTAGGTATAGATTTCTCAAGGTCACAGTCTTTACCAGAGCATAGTGGTGCTGATAAAAACATTCAGGAACAAGATACAGCAAAAAAAGAACAGTTGGTTTATAAAAACGGGACAATTGGACCGTTTATCGTTGTTGTTGAATCTACTGATAAATCAGGAAATAATGTAGGTAGATTCAATCATTTGAAAATAGCCAAAGACTTAGAACATATTGTAAGAATAAAAAACAAGGGTAAAAAATAAGAAAGGCATATAATTTAACAATGCAACTTCTGCAAATAGCTTCATTAATAACGAACAATTATTGAGTAAAGGTTACAATGGTTACATTCCTTACAACCTTGTTACCTGTAAAGGAATAGTAAGAGGTATTGATAATTGCTTCTCCGAAGATCTCATGTTATACTTGATTAAATGCACTCGTAGGCGCTTAAATAGAAGATCTCGAGAAAATGGTGAAACCCACTTTATCAATATTGATTACCTTTGAAGGTGTGAAATTGCCTACCACCATAAATATGTGCTATATGTCTTATAACGTACCAACGTATATTCCCCCTGTTACTCAATGTTTGAATTGTCTGATGTACGGACATACAAAAAAACAGTGTAAAGGGAAACATCGTTGCTTCAACTGTGCACAGGTTCATGACACAGAGGAGCAATATAATGAATGCAGCACAATCAAGTGTCACAATTGAAATAGTGAACAGCACAAAACAAACAGCAAAGACTGCTGCGAATTTATAAGGCAAAAAAACATTAGAGAAAAAATTAGCTATGATAATCTATCTTTTCTCGATTTTCTCCTAAAAATATAGTAACCAATCGTGTCCCTGGTGACTACCTTTCCTTGTCCAATAGACCGTATCAGCATATTGAGACCAATTCTCCTAGGTCCCAAGTAACAAATAGAGACAGAAACGTTATAAACAAAATAACGTATTCTGAAACTACAAAAACTAACTTGGCGAAAACGCAGGGTTATGATAGACAAGCACATGAGGAAATGTTATTATTCCCAAATGGCCGCTTTCCTCAAACCAGAAACGGAGCAGGCATCAATAAACAAAACACAACAGGTTCCAGTTCAAGAGTCAGTATTTATCCTGAAGGGGTTTCAGATACCCATACAAATTCAAGTAATCGGTATTTACAAAACATTAATAAACAATTTGATGGCAAGGACGAAAAAAAATATTATTCAACAATTCTATGATTTATTCTCTGGTTTACCAGAGAGTATAAAACCCAAAATAATAAACCTTATAAATACTGCAGTTACTCTGAATAAAAAACAGGACGTAGATGCTCCGATGACGGGTTCTGACGAGGAATACTGAAGATAATACAGTGGAATATTCGAAGTGTACTGTCTAATAGATACAATTTAATTAAATTGAGGATTTAGACCCTCACGTCATTTTACTGAATGAAACCTGGCTAAAAGCAGATCGTAATTTTACAGTTAAGCATTATACTGTTGTCAGATTAGACAGGAGTGACGGTTATAGAGGAATAGCTACTATTGAGACAAGAACTTGAAGGTAACATCATTTGGATGGGGGACATGAATGCCCACCACCCTATGTGGGGGAGTTCAAATATCAATACAAATGGTAGGATTCTTATGTCTATTTTAGAGGACAATGATTTTGTATTAATGAATGATGGTACCACTAGATATTACTATGGTATCTAGCCATATTGCATGCAAATGCATATGGGAGGTCCTAGTAGATTGCGGACATAGCGATCATTACCCCACCATGTGTACTTATGGTGATCCGATTATTATTGCAAATACATATAATTCTAATAAAGTATCAAGAAACTTTCGACGAGCTAATTGGCTAGAATATTATAATCACTTGACAAAATCATATCACAGGCAATATAAGTATTCATATGATGAGCTCACACGATTAATGCAGGAAGCTGCAGATGCACACATTCCTAATAAATTTACATCTAAAAGCGGCAGACCTGGTAATCCATGGTGGGATGGAGAGTGCGAAGCTAAAGTAGCAGAGAGACGAAAAATTATTTTCAAATTCAAAACCAACCATTCAATAGAAAATTATATCGAATCAAAAAAAATTTAGACGATTTTTCAACAAAAAAAAAAAAACCTACTGGTTTTGCACAATTCTGTTTTACGTTAAATAGGGAATCTAATATATCTTACGAGTAGGGAATATTCCAAAAATTTTTCTAACAAGAATAGGTTATTTCAGGGACACAAATTACCTAGCTGTACCTTAGCTGAAAGCCTACTTGAAAAACTATCAGTTTGTGACTTTGACCCTCTCTTTTCCATGCCATCAGTAGTAGTTCAGTCTGATACAATCACAATTGGGGAACTCAATAGGGCACTCAGCATTAAAAAACACTCTACACCAGATATGGATGATATCTCGTATGACATGATAGCTAAATTGCCTACAGATTTGAAAGAAAACCTATTAGATATTTATAATAACATACTCAAAGGGGATAATATACCACACTCCTGGAATGAATACAAGATAATAGGAATTATAAAAAACAGAGAAAAACTTCAGTTTGAACAATCTTCGTCCACTCGCTATGTCTTCCTGTATGTTGATAATCTTAGAGAAAATAATAAAGTTTAGGATGGAATGGTACATAGAATATAACAAAATTTTATCTGAGTATCAAACTGGCTTTAGAAAGGGTAAAGGAACTATGGACGCTATTTTGTACTTAACAACTTATGTACAAATGTCCTTCGGACGAATCAAACCGTTCTAGCTATATTTCTTGATATTAAGGGCGCTTTTTATAATGTCAATATTTACAAATTATACAATTTCTTAATACAGTATGGCATTCAAGGATACATGGCCAATCTAATATTTCGAATATTAAACAATAGAAAACTATTTGTAGATGAGGATGGTGTTTCACACGGTCCTCGTCTAGCTACTAAGGGATTAGAACAGGGATCACGCCTGAGTCCCACTCTTTTTAATCTATATATTTGCTCTTTATTTAATGATATTCCCAGCCATAGTCGTGTGCTAGCCTATGCTGATGACTTAGTAGTTATTGTTAAGGGTAATAGACTACAAGCCCAGGCCAATTTTGGGGGGGTCATTTGACCCAGCATGAATTATATTCAGAATTATAGTGCAATACGAAACAACGAAAAATAAACACAAACCAGTATCTTGTGGCAGGTTGAGTCACACGACTCGAGATATGACCATGATTGTACAAATCTAATCTAGATTTACTTATAGATTATCAAAATGAATGATGATGAAATGAAAGAGTTTAAATTTACAATATATAGATTATTCAGGGAATATATAAATGAGATAAAGAATTTAAATTTACAATAAATGTAAGATTTGCTGAGTTAAACAATGATTGAAATATTCAATAGGTATGGAAAGAATTCAACTTTACAGTGAAGCTCAAATTTAGTAATTTCTCAAGCAATGTTAGAGAAGAGTTCAATCTCAAGCGAGCATAAGAAAAAGATTTTCATAAAGATATTGTTTTCTATTATTTTTCAATTTAATAGTCAATTTCCAACGTTCAGTGGAACTGACAATCAAAATAATGATAAGAAACTTGATCTATCTCATCAAGGATGAAAAGGAAATGTGTATCTCCTGACTGAGGAGAAACAAAGAGAGAGAAAGCAAGGGGGTTGAGATAATGCTTTCTTATAAAGTCACAAAGAAAGCAGATGGCTTTATTTGTGTCCAGAACTACTGAAAATGAAAGGTTATCAAAATATATCAAACCTCTTTTGGCTAGGCATCCAAACATGGGTAGTGATGTAGAAGAGAGCGAAAGATCTTACCAAGAGCTCAAAGTTTCATGAGTGAGTGTAGCTTCTTCTGATTAAGATATGGAAATGAGGAATTCAAAGCATTTACTCACCCATGAATCCTGTTCTCCAAGCTGCCAGATCAGACTTTCTCACCGATCACCATCCAGGTTCAGGAATTTAGATCCTAGTTTACTGTTCTTGCCTTTTAAGCAGATTGATAACTTCTGAACATTCAGGAAAAACTTGTGGAAACACTTGTATCACTGAAAACCATAAAGCACAAACAGAAACAGATGTAATTCATAATCTTTTAACTTCAAGATTGATAGAATTAATGAAAATTGTCTCGACTTTCACAGGTTAGAATTTATTTCAGCTGTGATCTGTGACATTTCAGGATTCAGCCGATTCAGGACCGACTCGTCAAAAGAGGGTACGAGTACAAAATGACATTCGATTATGATCACGCATAATACTCAAACTTTGAAGAGTGACGCACATGCGGCCATTTTACAATGTAAAATGGCCGCATGTGCATGTTTTCAAAGTTCAAATTAAACGTACCAAAAGAATATCGATTTGTATATCGATTCGATCAGTGAAATAGATAAAAGTTAATTGTGTTTAATCATGAATGACGCACTTACGGCCATTTTGCATTCATGTTAGAAAGTAGCAAAAATGAATTTTAAATTTCAAATAAAACGTGCCAAAAGAATATCGATTCGATTAACGAATCAGATAGAAGTTAATCATTTTAAAGATAATAATATATACGACCTTTCATTTCCTCGCTCTAGAAAATTTTTATATTTCCCGATGGGAAAACTGAGAAAACAAACCACCGCTTCGAAAGCTCACTTCAGAAAGGGGGCGATAGAAGTTCTCCAAGGGAGGAAGTCAATCTCTCTCACTCTGTCTATCGTCAGTGTTACCAATCGCATAGCACAATTGAATAAATTGGAACTCGTACGGAATAGACGAGATACCGGTGTTGCCTTATGCTCCGGGGGATATTGAGTCCGTTGTGTAGAATGAGAGGTGCTGAATATATTGGAACTACTCTTTCCTCACCCTCAGGCAAATACAAGCTAATAAGCCTGATGTAGTCTTCCTCGACCAACAAAGTAAGATGATTTTCGTCATGGAGTTGAGACGATATTCGTCATGCAGTTAAGACGACTTTCGTCATGGAGTTTTCGGCTCCGGGCGAAACGAACATAGTCCGAAAAGAGGAAGAATAACGGACTAAATATCGAGATTTACTCTTTGAACTCCGCAGGCTATATCCAAAATGGTTGGTCTGATCTTATAGGGATCCATGGTGGAATGATGGATACAGTGCTCTTGAACCTAAAAATCAAACCAGTTTGCAGAAATCTTAGCCGGACGAATGCAGAAGGCCGTCATCTTTGGTTCACTAGGGCTACTCAGGGCATTTGATTTTCGGACGCAGTAATCACTCACCCCACGGACGTTATATAGCAGAGCCTGACTGAAAGATCCGTAAGGAAATAATAATAATAATAATAATACTCAAGGCACATGATTCTCAGACCCAGTTATCACTCGCCCCACTTACATTTCAATGCAAAAGTTGGTCTTATTTGTCATTTGTACTAGAATATCGATGGTTGTTGAATTTTTACTAGTTTTTTGGTGCAAATTGGATACCTATTTCACTCTGTATGTATGTCCATAATAACCAGTGTAATATGGAAGGAAATTATTGAATCAATTAAATAATTATTGGTAAACGATAAATAATAATACTAATAATAATAATAATACTCCCTCATAAACACTCATAGAGTGTACCCAAAGGCATAGCCTGTGCGGGTAGAGGACGGCTATTACTGATGTTTTCGATGGTGTATTCACTTTTCAGCTGTAGGAAAACCCGGGAAACCTACAGCACCACCCGGTTGGTCGGTGCGCACTTCAAGCTAGCACCGTACGTCGGAATTGGCATCTAGGCAACTCACATCACACTTGATTCACAACATGGCATGTGGCCTCCTAAAGAGACCCGTTTACTTGAGAAAAAAGATTCCGTACCCGAGCCTCGAACGTCTGTCTGATGCGAGCTAGAAGTTCCACTGCTAGAAATAAATAAATAAATAAATAAATAAATAAATAAATAAATAAATAAATAAATAAATAAATAAATAAATAAATAAATAAATAAATAAATAAATAAATAAATAAATAAATAAATAAATAAATAAATAAATAAATAAATAAATAAATAAATAAATAAATAAATAAATAAATAAATAAATAAATAAATAAATAAATAAATAAATAAATAAATAAATAAATAAATAAATAAATAAATAAATAAATAAATAAATAAATAAATAAAAAAATAAATAAATAAATAAATAAATAAATAAATAAATAAATAAATAAATAAATAAATAAATAAATAAATAAATAAATAAATAAATAAATAAATAAATAAATAAATAAATAAATAAATAAATAAATAAATAAATAAATAAATAAATAAATAAATAAATAAATAAATAAATAAATAAATAAATAAATAAATAAATAAATAAATAAATAAATAAATGTTTATTGTTACATAGTTGGATTTGTAAATACACATCATTTGGTATACTGAAACTCCGTCCTAAGCTCAATTCTTCGGCCAAGAGGAACCAGGAGAGAGGAAGGGTCGGGAGGACGCACTGAGAGCCGCCTCCCTTCCTCCACAGACATTGCTGACTGCAGAGCAAGGGAGCGCTCCACTGCTAGAGACCTTAGCCACTGAGCCACCGACCGACCGAAATGATAAAAATATTCAAGTTTACGATCACTTAAATCATAAAACATTTTTTTTTTGTTTAGGTGGCTATGATTCTGAATTTGAGTGTTGGTTCTGATTCTAAACAACTTTTCTAGATAAAATTTTTTGATAATGTCAAAAATAAGGGTAGTTTATACTTGATAAAATTTTTTATTTTTTGTTCTACCCTGTATTTCGTTTAGAAATTTAAAATTCTGATAACTTTCATGCAAGTTTTTTGCTATGCACCAAATTTTATGAAGAATAAAATTTTCTGAATAATGGAATAAACAAGTTTTCCCAGGTGAAAACTTTTTGAATCTCACTGCATACCAATTCCAGTTGTATAGAACTAGTTTTTTTGTACGGCATAGAGTTTTTCTTGATTATTGCTATATTGACTAGTAAAATATTTACATGCCATAAAAAAACAAATTACCGTAAAATTACCCTTTTCAGAGGGAAATAAATTTTCCCGGTCAGCCATATGAAAAATGTACGGCATAATAAAAAATTACATCATTCCATAGAATAGTATTCAGATAATTGAGTTTGATGTTGTATCAAATGGCCCAAACTATACTAGTTAGGGGTGGGGGGTTGATCAAGTAACAAACAGAACAGATTTCCTCTGATCAAGATAGGAAATGATCAACTTCTTACCAGCAATCAAGTTAAATACTTAGGGGTAACTCTTACTTATAATCTTAGATGGGATATGCATATTGATAATATCGTCGGGTAACAGGAAAAACTCACGTTAATAACTTCTAATTTAAAATAATGTATATAAAAAAACTTCAATACTCAGATGTTTAAGTAAAATATGTTTCATCATTATGTTCGATTTGGCTAAGAATTGCTTTTCAATGGATTTATGTTTTAAAACAGTAAAAAATCTACAATTATCTCAATTGTTCAAATGGTACTTAGTGAGTTCTTCCTGTCACCCGACGATATATAAAGAGAGCAAACCAAGGCTTAAATATCATCAAATGTTTATGTAGAGTATGGTGGGATGCTGATCCTAAAACCATAAAAATGGCACTCAATGGACTTATCAAATCGCACTTGGACTATGGCTCAATACTTCTTAAACCTTGCTCAAAAAAAAAGCTTAGCCAAGTTAGACAAGGTACATAATCAAGGTATGAGACTTGTAACTGTTACTATGAAATCCACTCCAATTAATGTGTTACTGGGCGAAACTGTTGAGATGAGTTTTGATGTTCGAAGACAATTGCTGGCGGCTAAGTTTGTTATTACCAGAAGGGATCACATGCCTCCTGTGCAACAAACTATCCTAGCTCTACGAATCATATGCGATAACAAAACAGGTTACCGGAAACACAGAGATGTGCCTTATGCAATTGAAACTTCAAGGAATCTCGACCAGTACAACGAGTACATTTATAAAAATGACATTATACCATGCTATAGCTTTGACTTCGATATATATATATATATATATATATATATATATATATATATATATATATACTTTGTGATTGATTTAGGATTGATTTAGGACTTGATAAACATCACACATCCAGCAAGTGTGCCTTCAATCAATTTTTACAAGAACACAAACAAGAATATTGCTATGTTTATACGGATGCCTCAAAGATAAATTCTAGAGCAGGCTTTGGGATATACATACCAAAAATAAACTACTCCTTTTCATCTAGACTTCATGAGTCTGTACTAATCCAGTACATACTACGCGCTATCAACATCGCTATCCAGACGAAGATAATTGAAATAGTTTTTCTCTATACATTTTTGATAGGCTCGTCTGTTTCTTTGAGAATATTTTATTTTTGTGTAACTTTTCGCTAGTAGTTCGCAAGGCTATTTGGTAGTTGTTGCACCATTGATGTGTCTGAGTTTTATTGGAGGATTTCCTGAATTCATATTCGAAATTCAGTAGTTTTGTGCATATTGCATTTCTCTCCAGGTATTTTGGTGCCTCTACTGAAATTACACTTCGGTGAATATTATGCTTTACTTTTGGTAAGTTAATGATCATATTTCATTAGCTGAAATGGATTGTGATTTTCCATTCCTGTTGATTTCAGAAAAGGCTGTCATTTATTTTTCTCGATTTTGGGATCGAAGATATATTGGGACGACCCTCCAGTTAATCAATTCCTTTTGTTGACAAATTATCCTACCAAATTACTAATATTTTCAAGGAGTTCCCAAAGTTGGTGTTGATGAATATTTCGCAGCTCCCCAGAACACTAATGAACACAATAGGATTACCGACTCTATGATTGTAAGTGGAACATTTGTATAATTTTTGGTTTGATTTTTCAAAATTCCTATCATGTTTTAACAGCTTTTCTCTCCTGAAGAAGCTAATAAAGATTAGCGAAATATTGAGATATAGAACAAATGAGTTTTATTGGTAAACAGACCGCAAACCCGAGAATTCCCCAGCTGATTTTATATATATATATAGGTTTCCGCGGTCAGATATGAGTTGGCGCTAGATGAGCTGTGTGCGGGAACTTGGTTGGCGCCAAGTGAGCTGTGTGCGGGAACTGGGTTGGTGGGAAATGAGTTGATGCGTGCAATGAGAGGCTTCCAGGTATTGGGAAGTCTACGTCCGTCGTCGCGAGTGTTGAGGCAATTGGGGCGCTTCTCTATTTCAAGGGCTTCTCGGATGATCCTGGTTTGCAGAGTTTTCTCGGTGGAAATTGTTTTTGTGTTTTTGAAGTCTATTTTGTGACCTGTGTCTTCTCGATGTTTATAAAGTGCGGAAGTGGAAGATGCCTGACGCACAGCAAGTTCGTGTTCGTAGACTCTGGAAGTTACTCGTCTGTTAGTCTGGCCAATATAAGTTCTCGGGCAGTGTGAACATAGTATTTCATATATACCTTGAGAATCGTTTGGTATTGTGTCCTTGTGAGATCTGAGGAATTTGGATATTTGGTTGTTGGCCGTGAATATTGTTTTTATCTCGTGTTTTCTCAAGATATTACTGATTTTGTCTGTCACACCTTTGATGAAAGCTTTGTGTGGCTGAATACTCTCTAGTGGATCATTCGTTTTTGAAGGACGGGTCAGTTGATGGCGGATAGACTTGTCGATTAGCGAATTGTTGTAACCATTTTGAAGTAAGGCTGATTTCAGTTTGTCCAGCTCTTGTGGTCTATCCTGGTTGTCGGTAAGCTGAATTGATCTGTATATCAGGGAGTTCAATACGGAGTTTGTTTGTGCTGGATGGTGATGAGAGTTTGCGTGTAGGTATCGGTTGGTGTGGGTCTGTTTCCTGTATACTGTGTGGGTGAAAGAGTTATTGGATTTCGTGATGAGAACGTCCAGGAAAGCTAGGGAGTTGTTCATTTCGGTCTCCATTGTAAATTGCATGTTGGGATGGATATCGTTTAGGTGATCTAAGAACGTGTTTAAGATTTCGTAACCATGAGGCCATATGACAAAAATGTCGTCAACGTATCTGAACCAGCAAGTAGGCTTGTGGTCAAATGCTTCTACAGCCCTGGTTTCGAAGTCTTCCATGAAAAGGTTTTCAAGGACTGGAGAAAGGGGGGAACCCATGGGAGCACCTTTCACTTGTTTGTAGTAAGTTCCTTGGAAGAGGAAGTACGTGTTGTTCATACAGTGACTGATGAGGTCCAGGGTGTCTTTTGGAATTCTGTGATTCGTTTTAAGGATTTCTAGCGTGTCCGTTAGGGGAATATTTGTGAAGAGGGAGACAACATCGAAGCTCACTAGTATATCTGTGTTCTGGATTCTATAGGATTTGAGAAGGTCTAAGAAGTGAAATGAATTTTTCACGTAGGATGAAGCTTCTTCTGCTCGTGGCTGAAGAGTACTCGCTAGATACTTGGCGAGGTTCTGGGTTGGTGATCCAAAGGCACTGACGATAGGTCGGAGTGGGATATCAGGCTTGTGTATTTTTGGTAGTCCGTAGATACGAGGGGTGCGTGATGACTTCTCTCTAGGAATAGTGGCTTTCTTGGTTTCGGCTGGTAGTTTAGAATTATTGATCAGATTTTTGGTCTTCTTTTCGAGGTAGGTTGTCGGGTCTCGTTGGGTGATCTGATACTCGGATGAGTTTAATAGTGTACTCATTTGTGCGTTGCCTTTGTCTGCTGGGAGAATGATTATGTCAGGGTTGTTGTGGAGGTTTCTGAGGCAATGTTTTTCGGCTGGTGTTATGTTGGATGGAGTGAGTTTTGCTCTCCTAAGTGTGGTGGCAATATCTTGTCTAGTTTCTTCAGCTGTGTTTTCTGGTAGATGGGTTATAGCGCTTTCTATTTGTATGATGATGGTTTCTGTTGGGATTCTGTTTGGTGTGATGGAATAATTGAATCCTCTTGATAGTAGGGCAAGGCTAGTTTGATCTAGTGGTGTGTCGGAGAAGTTGTGTACTAATACAGGTGATGCAGCTGGGACCAAGGGTGTGATGGTATTCGTTAACAATGCACAAAGTTTGTTTTTCTGTGTTTCTGTTTTCTTATTGCTGATGTGATCTGCTTTGTCCTGAGATATCCTGGTCAAAGTGTCCCAGATGACTGGATGGATATCTACGGTGGATAATTTGCCAAAACATTTGTAGAGTGAGGTGTTGGTGATGTCCAAATTATGTCTGATGTCGTGAAGTGTTTTTCGAATAATTGCTTGGCTAGCTTTATTGAGAATACGCTGGGCTGACGATGAGGTATCATGATGTTTCAACCGGAAGGCTTTGGGAATGACTCTGTGGTCTCTGCATGATTTGAGGAACGTGAGGTCGCATAGAAGTTTGGATCTTCGCATAAGGAGTGATGAATAGTTTTTCGTGATATGGAGAATATCCTCCCCGTAGAGGCGTGCAATGTGTTCAGATAGGTTTCCGCGGTCAGATATTTGAAAACTAAAAGTTCGGGTTGAACCGCGTCTAGAATTTGTTGAAATTCGACGTTTCGGCTCCGATTTTGGAGCCATTTTCAAGAACTGAAATAGAGAGAAAATTAATGAAAGGTTGAAACGTAATTCTACGCTGAGGTCTCAATCTGCCTACTCCTCAGGTATAATTACGTTAGGTTTTGTGCCTCCCACAAACCTCCGTTCTGCTGAAAGACACGCCCTCAAAGAATTAAATCAAAATCCCGATATTGTCATTCTTCCAGCCGATAAAGGGAATACAACCGTCATTCTAAATTCGTCGGATTATTTCGACAAAATGAACTCTCTCATCAACACAGATGAATACAAAAAAGTCACCAATGACCCTACCACTTACCTCGAGAAAACCACCAAAGCCCAGATCAGTAAATCGCAACTTCCATCAGACGTCAAATCTCTGTTAATACCGAAGGAGAGATCATCTCGAATCCCGAAAATCTATGGCCTTCCTAAAATCCACAAACCTGAAGCTCCTCTTAGACCCATTGTCAGTGCATTTAACTGCCCTACCCAACGCTTAGCGAAATATCTTTCTAATATTCTCCAACCTATAGTTGAAACATCCCAATCATATGTGGAAAATTCTTACCACTTTATCAATCGAATTAAAGAATTCAACATATCCAATTCCGATATCCTTGTTAGCTTTGACATTGTCTCCCTATTCACCAACATCCCTATTGATGAGACTCTTGCCATATTGAAAAACAAGCACGACATATCACAAGACATTCTTACTCTAGTCAAACATTGCATGTCTAACACATACTTTACCTCCCCAAACACCTTTTATAGACAAATCAAAGGTGCCCCTATGGGATCCCCTCTCTTACCCGCGTTTGCCAACATCTTCATGGAAGATTTCGAAACCAAAGCCCTTTCCTCAGCCACTCTTCAACCTTCCTGCTGGTTACGATACGTTGATGACACTTTTGTCATCTGGCCCCACGGTATAGATACTCTGAATTCTTTCCTGACCCATCTGAACGAAGTACACCCTCACATCCGCTTCACGATGGAGATAGAGAACAATTCGACTCTGCATTTCTTAGATGTACAAATCAAGAAAAATCCCCAACAAGGTTTCTCATATACTGTTTATAGAAAACCTACCCACAAAAACCGATACCTCAACTCAAAGTCCCACCATCATCCGTTGCAACTCAACTCTGTCGTAAATACTCTGATATCCCGTTCCATTCGTCTAACTGATGGCCACAGCAGACAATCCGAACTCCACTACGTGAAACAAGCTCTCCTACAAAATGGCTTCAGACCAGACCACATAGAAAGAAACATCCAAAAACAGCTCCAGAAGTCACCAGAAAACAAAATCGAACCACAAGTTGAAGACCGTCCATCCGAAGTTTTCTTCCCTTACATCAAAGGAGTAACAGACAAAGTCAGCCGAGTTTTCAGAAAAGCCAATATCCGATCTTATCAACACTTCCTTTCCGTTAGAAACCGAGACACCAGCTCCGCATTAGCCCTTCATTTCATCCAAACAGGCCACCCGATAGATTTTGAGAAAACCAGAACCATCGCCCCAGTACGTTCCAGAACCTCCAGATTCATCAGAGAAGCCATCGACATCGAAAAACGTCCTGATTGCCTGAATATTAAAGATGATAGCCGTAAATTGAACCCCATTTGGAAACCGCTTCTTCCGACCGTAATCACCAAACCACAACAATCAATTATCCCAATCCAAAACAATCAACATCAGGCAGACACAGGTAGGACGAACGAGAAAACCCGCAAGACGCGCCCACTTTCAGGTACCCAAGTACCATTAAATACCGCAGTGCAACCAACATCAGATCGTCTTTTTTTTGAGATCAAGGAGCAGGCAGATAAAGACCTTGTTACCTCATCAGACCACCATATATATATACCGGGTGGCTACGGAAGTATTGCCTACGGAATATCTCAGTTATTGTATGAAGTAGGTTTGTGAAATTTGGAGCGTCGATATAATGACATAAGAGCTAGAATTTGAGCATATTGACATGTCGAAGTTAACTTCCGGTCTGACCGGAATTAACATCAACTTTCTTATTTTAAATGGAAACCCTATTTTTTTTCTTTTTGCTTTATTCAGCATTCAATTCCCTTTCTAATGACATATCACAAGTTGATATCTAACCAGAAACTAGATCAGAAAAAAATTATTATTGAAATTCACCGAGTAGGCCGTGGAAGCAACATACAACTTTTTCTTGCCTGTACTATTCAGCATAACCATTCCTTTCTAATGATATAATAGAAAGTAATTTTTTGAAATTAAATGAGTTCTCCAGTCTAACAATAAGGATGCTAACACCTAATGCCTTTGTCTAGGAAGGCTTGGTGCTAACTGCGGATCCTGTTAGAAGGCTCCTCTGCAGATGTTATTTTCATATCATAGTCCTAGTCAAAGGGCCAACGACGTCAGGCTTAATTTACACGATTTTCCAAAATTATGCCTACAAAATAAACCGAATTGCCAAAGGCTTAAGATAAAGTTAGGGGGTTCTGCTTACCTGAAGAATATGTGGTTAGAAAGTGAGGTTATAATCCCCTATTGGGTATGTTTTCCAAAAATTAATCAACTTGCCATCAAATCACCAACGTGAATAAGTACGGAAAACATTAATTCAGTTGAAAGAATAATCCCATTAACTGGATGATTGCAGAAATCAATATTCAACTGAAAAATCCATCACTTCCACATATGACACAGACAGCAGAGACTTTCTCTTCTTCTTTATTAAGACCGAAATCAAGAACCTTAGCGGAGTTGCCTAGTCTTCATTCCTCGAAGTGTCCAAATGTCAACAAAGAATTTTAAAATGTTCCGTGCAAAATTTCATTACCTAACATTATCTAATACTCAAACATACGGGAATTCGTCCAGACAAATAACTTTTATCACGATATGGAGTCTTTCTAAATTCATGTCACCGACGGCCTTTGAAGGTCATTTCCACCGATACATCACAAAGAAGTCGTATCTACCTGGAAAAGTGATCTATGCCCCAGCGACAGTCACTGAACTGAACAGCTGTTCTCTGACAATAGACAGCGCTGATAATACAAATAATTGGAGGGAGTATAGATAATAATAATAATGAAAGATGCGAAATGGCTGTAAATATATCCAAAGTGAACACACTACGGAAGATATAGTAATTCAATGACAATTAGATTTTATTAAAGTAGGCAAATTCAAGCATCAGTCTAATAAATATAAATCGAATTCAATTTTATAACTAAAACTCTTGAGTAGCTGATAGTGGAAAAATAATAATGTTACATACTCCAAAGGAGTAAAGTAGAATCGGAACGGCAAGCATATTAGTTGCAGCAACTTTGTTCTTCCTCGACAGTTCTGAAGACCAGATCTGTCGGAGTTTGTGCTGATACTTGCCGCGGAGAGAGTTTTTAACGGTAGCTACCTCTTGGGTGTCGCGTTGTTCCACCCCTAGGTAGGTATACGTCTCTCCGGCATCCAGATGATCTAGGATGCTTCCGTCTACGAGCTGAACGTCCTCTTCGTATTCCTCGCATCGTTCTCTTTTGACATGAACCGTGGCACATTTGTCGATCCCAAACTCCATTCCGATAGCATGCGTGTACTCTTGCACCACCCTTAAGGACTGGTGAAGGTCCTTTTCTCCGGAGGCATAAAGTTTAAGGTCATCCATGTAAAACAGATGGGTGACCTTATGCCTCCGGTTGCTGGGGGTGCCGCAGTTGTATCCGCGAGTTTTCCGTAGTGCAACGGATAATGGCAGTAGTGAGATGCAGAAGAGAAGAGGGCTGAGGGAGTCTCCTTGAAACACGCCCCTTCTGAAGATATCCCGCTCTGTTTGGACTCTGACTTGACCAGATGTTATGGTAAATCGAGTCCTCCAGAGTGGCATCACCTGTTCAATGCATCCCACTATTTGATCGGGTACCGCAAGGCATCTGAGTAAATGCATGATGAGTTCATGCGATGTTGTATCAAATGCCTTGCGATAATCGATCCAGGCCATTGAAAGGTTACGCTTATACTGCACGGAGTTCTGCGTGATGCATCTGTCGATCAGCAGGTTCTCCTTGCAGCTAGCGACCCCCTTCTTTGACCTTCTTTGCTCATATATCCGTTCATACACCGGCTCAACCGCGGAGAGTATTCGCATGTACAAGATGCGTGTAAACATCATATAACATGCGTTCAAGCATGTTATCGGTCTGCAGTTCTTCGGATCAGACAAATCTCCGATTTTGGGGATTAGCACGGTTCGCCCCTCGACGAACCAATCCGGAATCTGCTGCTCCCCATCTAGCCATGAAAACTTTTGCCAGATGATGGTGGGTACTTGGACATTTTTTCCACCAATAGTTATTCAGGCCATCAGGGCCTGGAGCAGCAAAATTCTTCGAGCCTTTGAGGGCCCGTCGAACTTCTTCCGGGGATATCGGATTGCGCAGTTCATTGAGCTCAGGCTGACGAAGCCTCCTGCAGAAAGCTTCAAACTGCGCTAGGGCTGGAGTATCTACGTTGAGTAGTTGCGGAAATTCGTAAATACCCTTCCAGAAGGTTTCTACCCGATCAGCCGCCGGCTGGTTTTCCACAACACGTGGAGGCTCTTGAAATAGGCGAGAAGGTTTATCGCGGAACTTCATGTTTTTCGCGATGCTTCTCGCCCGCCTCACTAGTGACTTTTTTGCAGCCACCAGCTTTCGTATCCTATCAAGACAGTGCTGTTTGATGGTTAACAGCACGCCCTGATTTAGTGTGTGGTGAGTTCGTCTTAAATTTGCGGCAATTCGCCGCCTGCGGGCGTGAAGGGCCTATTGGTCACCACGTAGTCCGCCACACACTGGATACGAGACGCGTGTTGTCTTGCTGACCTGATCTTAGCTTCCATCTTGTGAATGCGTCGCTCATGCCCTCCAATCAGAGGAGTGGTATCCCTTATTATTATTATTTTTTAATCCGCTAGGAATTACCCAGACAGGCCCTGTCTCCGGAGCCCCGACACTTCCGAAGGGCGCGCTGGTGTATCATTAACCCCAGTGAACACTCCCCACGTCCGTGGGGTAAGTGATTACTGGGTCCGAGAGTCATGTGCCCTGAGAAGACGGAGTGAACCAAGAATTACGGCCTTCTGCATTCTTCCAGCCAAGTTTTCTGCCGCATCATGGCTAGCCTTGTGTCCATCATTCCACCAAGGAACCCTATTATCAGAACCACCATCTTGACAGAATGGTTTGGATAAAGCCTGCGGAGTTCGAAGAGAAGATCTCGATATTTAGTCCGTTTTTCCTTCTCTTTTCGGACGATGTTCGTTTCGCCAGGAGCTGAAAACTCAATGACGAAAATCGTCCTACTTTGATAGTCGAGGAGGACTACATCAGGCTTATTGGCTTGTATTTGCCTGAGGGTGGGATATGAGTAGTTCCAATATATTCGGCACTTCTCATTCTCCACAACGGACTCGATATCTCCCGGAGCATAAGGCAACACCGGTGTCTCGTCTATTCCGTACGAGTGTCGTAGATGGTAGTACAACACTCGTAAGTCCGCGTTATGCATGTGGATATAGGCTGAGACCGCATAAGCTTGACATGCTGACAGCAAATGCATTATGGTCTCAGCTGCCCCACGAAACGCTCTGCATCTAGTGTCAGGGACCTCTATATCCATCACGCGACTACGGTAGACGAGGGTGTTGAAGGCACCATCCTGGCAGGCCATAATGAATCCCTCGGTTTCCGACTTCAGCCCACTTGACCTGAGAAAAGCGAAGGTCAGGTTTCTGGATAAGCCAAGGTCTTCAATGTTCTTGAAGAAGACCCCATGCATTGGCTTATCCCTATGTAGCTGAAGGAGCCTGTCACACTCCGCAGCTTTCACGTGGGCTTTTTGCTGAACGGGTTCCAACTCGGAGACAGAGTTTGGGTTCGTCCGTTCAGTGTCGAATACGAGACCGAGTTCATCGGCTGCACGGGTTGCTGCCTTGAAAAGAAATGCTCCAATCCCTGCCTTTTCGTGATCGCATACTAAGCAGAGAAGGGGATCTGAACTCCTGATGACTTTATAGGCTCCATCCAGTACCATTCTGTTGTGTAGACACTCCAAACTCAAAAGTCCACTGCCTACCCGTTGTCTGGGGAAGTATAACCGACGATTTAGGATGCAAGCTCCTATAAAGATGTCTATTTTAAATAAATGTTTATCGCTAATTTTTCATTTTCTTGGGCTCTTTGGGGTATTGTTTTTGCGGGTAATAACCACAGAACTCAAAGAACTAGAGAGCTGATATAAGTGGCACAAATTATCGAAATGCGAAACCGCATGTATGTAATAGAACAACCCCGATCATGCGCAAAGCATCAACAACATTGCCAATTTTCGTACTATTAATGAGAATCTATTATTATTACTCTATGATGTATACGTACAGTTCATAAAGTTCACGTGACGAATATAGTCCAATGAAATATGGAAAATACAGTACATAACAAACTGATAAGACATGTGGTACGAACCACAGAAAGGAACTCCGATTTCACAAAAGCTCAGTTGGCAACACTGCATGTGTAACTGCTCTGCTGATTTTTAAGTTCAGAGCCGGACTTGCTACCTTTGTGTCTAGCTGTGCCCAAAAAGAATTCATGAATGTTTCTGTAAGAAATATTTTTGGAACTCTGTTTGGAGATAGAAAAATGTTTTCTGGATTAGATTATCACGTTTTTGATATATCTATGTATAAGATAAATCAAAAATGAAATTGATTAAATCGATTGTAAAAGTTTATAGTAAAGTGAGATGTCCCAGTTTTGCTAGATTACAAACAGAGAGGGTAAGGGGAAAACTGAAAAGGGAGAGACTTTCAAAACTGATACTTCACATCAATAGTAGGTATTCATGTTAATAAATGTTGTTTAATCCATTTTTGTTTTGATTTATATAGATTGAATCCCTCAAATTATTTGTAGCCTCCTTCATACCTGCACATTTATTTGAGATTAAATTCTGTGAGTTTTGGTTGTAATGGTATGATTATCAGTATATCCATTCTATCTGTCAAGGATCACGGTGAGGAGACATTGTTTAGGAATCGACTAATTTAAGTTTACACAAAAATGTTCAATATTTCTCTCTGGACAAGAAGACGTCTTTTTGTAATAGAATACCTTCATCGAAAACGTAATTTCCGTCGCAAGTGAGAGAAATTCTCATAATGTTAACTTTCGTTTCTAGTGAAGTTGAATTAATATATTTTCAATCATTTCCCGCCCTCGAATATAATGTTTTGAGGAATTTAAATTATTAATGAACAGAGACAAGAATCATTTCTGTAATAAGAATGCATTTTTTACTTTTGTTTGATTGAAAAGCAAAATGGAATCGTGAAAATACCGTGAATTTTAAAATAATTTATATCTAGTTGTTGTAGAAAATACACGGGAACGATTTTATCTTCACGAACTTTATTTTAGTTTGAAAAGTGTGAATATTGAGAGGATTTAATGAACGAAAAGAAATAATTCCGACTACGGTTGAAAATACCCTCTTCTCCACACATTCCCAAAAAGTGGAAAAATGAGGCAAATGTTTGACAGAAAACAACTAATTTCACATACTGTTGATTGCTGATTGTGAAAGCCTTCGAATAATATCCTTGATTTCATTGGAAATGACCAACTACATACATGCATGATCCGAGGTTATTTCCTCTCATCAGTGCTGGAATAGGTAGGTCAGACCACAACCTCTACTAATCATAAATAATAATAACATATTTCCAGGAAAGTAAAACTCATAACTTAACAAAACATTTAGGTATCATCTTATTATCTGCATTAATATAATAACATCCGCAAACACCATTCAATTCTAAATCAACAAAGGAAAATTATTCAAATCCAATTGGTCGTTGGTAATAATGTGTTGATTTTAAAATGAAGTTTGTGAAGCAAATCATTCCAGTGTATTTTCTACAATTATTATGGATCTTTATCAAGTAACGGTCGAATCGAAGAGAAATATATCTAGTTGCCTGGTTTCATTAGTTTAACGTTCCTCGTTGATTATTTATACTTGTTTGTCAGTTTGCACTGAAAACATTGTTTTTTAAGTTATCATGATTTCTGATTCGGAGAGTGATTTAGATTTTCCAAATACATTACCAGAAATAGCAAATTGTAATACTCCTATAATTTTGAATAAGTAATTGCTCGAATGTAACAATTAACCAATATTTAAATCATAAGTAATATTTTCTTCTTCTTCCAGTACTAAGCTTTTAGAATTGGTTTAAAATTTGTGCTGAAAAGGCAATTATTATTATTACATTTTAACAAATTATGCAATGATATTACAAAAACGTATACGAATTCGGTTTGAGATAAAATATTCCATAAAGTGAAACATTGCATACATTTTATTCTTATCAGCGAATAATATAGATATTGGATTACCTAAGTTTTCAATACCCACTACAATTATTATCAAATCAGTAGCTTTGTAGAACTTACGACAAAATTCAATGTATTTCGTATTTCACTATATAAAATTGGACATAACAATTCATTCAAATCCCCCTCTGGAAAGGCAGCGGTGTTACTGCGAATTCTTACGATTGCTCCACGAGGTACGATAGGGTTCGTTTTTATATTTTGGCATTGGCTTTCTAGTTCTTTGAGTTCTGTGGAAATAACTTTCCATTCTGACTGGTTATTAGTTTGATTGGAATAAGCAGTAGATTGGAATGTTTTTGGGAATCTTCAATTGGAATTGAAGTCATCATACTATATGTTGACGTTCGAGGTTGTTTGGGGTTTTTAAAATAGATGGTGCTTCTAATGTTGCATTATGGTTCCTAATGCTATTATTTTTCTTCAACAACCCTATGATGCATTTTAGGTTATCAATTTTTTCATCCAAGAGACTTATTTTGTCTTGCAGTTTTTTTTTGTGAGTGAGTATAACACTTGTTTAAGTAACGGTTGATGCATGTTTGTTTATCACATTCAAGGTTGATCCCTTGGTTGTTTCGATAATTTGAACTGGTAGATTCACTTGAAACGATTTTTTGTAAATTTACGCGTTTTTCTAAGAATTTTCAAAGCATTTCGTTATTCAAACCTTCGAGTAATCTGTTTTTGAATATAATATCAATGAAGTCGACTTTTCGTAATATGTCGAGTTCACGACTAACAGACGGATCTAAACCAAAGAATTTATGCTTTATCAGAAGTTTTCAGTATAGTGTCACACAAAGTTCGCGACATATGGAAGTTTTTTTTTATTAATAGATATAAAGGAAATTTGACTTCGCAGTTAGTTTGTGCTTGAAAAATGAGTAAAATACAGCATCTTTACCTTTTTCATGTTCTACTCTTAACCTGTCAAATTTGCCATTTTTTTCGAAAATCCTCAAAAAATCAGTTATTTTTGTAAATTTCGAAAAATGCCAAAAAAAAAGTTTCCCAGTTTCCAATTTTATACATTTGCTCCAAATTTGAACTCTCTACTGTCACTTCGACATTTTTCCATATTTTTTAATTTTTAGAATTTTTCGCTCTATCGATTCGAACGAAACATGATTCAAATTTCATAATTTTGATGAATATGAGACTTCAATGTCATATCTTGTCCAGAAAATACCCACATTGGCCTGTTACCAAAAAATAAAAAAACGCACCTCCAGATATTAGTCTTTGTTGTTGCAAAGTTCATATGGATTTTCAATGTATGGACGTTAATATGTCAGTAATCGAATAAACGAATTTCTCTTCATTCTTATTAATCTCGTATCCCTTTTTTTAAATAGATTTTTATCCAGTTAGATTATTCTTCTGACCAATAGTGTGGTCGGTGGATCAGCGGTCTAATGCACAGGCCGTTCGAAACTCCAGCATAGCGATAGTCGGTTCGAGCCCGATGTAGGTACGACAATTTTTCTCAACTACTTCATATGGGATCGATAGGCGACCGCATGCCTTGTTGAAAAGCAAGTGTATTGTGAGTTGTCTAGATGCCAATCTCGTCTAGTGCTAGCTTGGAGTGCACACCGACCACCCGAGGTGGTGCTGTAGGTTTTTTGGGTTTTCCTACTGCTGAAAAGTGAATATATCTCCTAAAACATCAGTACGTCGCCTGGAGCGCCACGGCAAATGATAATAATAGCCGTCCTTTACCCGCACAGGCTATGCCTTTGGGTACACTCAACGAGTGTTTATGAAGGAGTATTATTATTATTAATAATTCAGTTACAAACAACCCGAAATATCATACTTTTCTGTAAACTGAACAATGACCTACAGTTTCATAACATTTCGTCATATTAATAGTATAAAACAGCATTAAAATTAAAAATTAAGCTAAACATTGTGAAATGGAGTTAGCTACTGGTGCTGCAGTTTCCACTATTTCTAAGAAGGAGTTTGATAAATTATTGCCATGTCAAGGTTTGACACCAACTTCTGTCAAACTGAAGACCTATACAGGTGAAGTAATTTTTCCTTTGGGAAAAACAAACGTCTCAATCCAGTACAATGATTTTGAATTTGATGGAACACTATATGTGATTGATGGAAACGTCGATGACATTTTTGGAAGGGAATGGTTCACAGGCAGTAATTTATCTTAAAATATTAATAATGTTTCTGAATCCAAAGAGTTCCAGAGATTATGAGCAAAAACTTCAAGACCTAATGAAAGAATGCAGCAATTTATTTATGATTAGTTAGTGAGAAAATTTGCAAGATTCCCAATTACAGATGTTCTTTGAAACTGAAAGAAAATTCAGTTCCAAAATACTTTCGACCACGACGTGTACCGTATGCCCTCAAAAAGAAAATAGATGATGAACTTAATCGTTTGGAGAAATTGGATATAATCGAAAAAATCCAACATTCTTCTTCGGAACACCAGTCGTGCCAGTTATGCGCCGATTATGAAGTAACACTCAATTCTGTTCTTGCAGATGACAATTACCCGATTCCTAAGGTTGAAGATATATTCGTTAAAATGTCAGCTGGAAAGTTATTTTGCACACTCGATATAAGTCAGGCCTATCTTCACATGGATATGGATATGGATAATGCAATCTATCAGTACCCATCAAGGCATATATATTGTGAAACGACTAATGTTCGGCGTGAAGGTGGCTTCTAACACTTGGCAGAGATATATGGACCAGATGCTTCAGCATATACGAGAAGTTGGATGTTTTTTTGATGATATTATTGTTCAAGGAGAAACATATGAGGAATTACTGCAACGTCTGAGAGAAGTATTCGACTCTTTGCTGGAAAATGGTTTGGATTTAAATAAATCAAAATGTCAATTATCTGGGGCACGTTATTGACGTGGACGGTTTACATCCGATGGAAGACAAAGTAAATGCCATAACTGCAAGTTTGTCACCGCACGATATATCAAGTTTGAAAACATTTTTAGTATTGGTGAATTATTATCAAAAATTCTTACCCAATTTATCTAGTCATTTAAATCCATTTCATGAGTTATTACAAAAAGGAGTCAGATTTCACTGGTCAAAAATATGCGAACGTACATTCCAACAGTTGAAGAAAACACTCACTAGTCCAAGAGTTCTTATATCATATAGTCTAGACCTACCTTTGACGTTAGCTGCTGATGCTTCACACAGAGATATAGGAACCGTTATATCTCATATTATCTCTGACTGTACAGAGAAACCGATGGCATTCACCTCAAGATCACTAACAAAAGCAGAGGTTAACTACTCCCAAATTGATAAAGAAGCAACAGCAATTGTATGGGTATTGAAGAAATTTTATCAATATTGTTATGGAAGGAAATTCACCTTGATTACTGACAACAAGCCACTTTCATCTATTCTTCATCCTGATAAGAACTTACCAGTTATGTCTGCAACACGTGTCTTACATTATGCGAGTTTTCTCTCTGGTTTCAAATACGATATCAGATACAGAACAACGTCTGAACATGCAAATGCAAATTTTTTTTCTAGATTTCCGGTGATAAATCCAGAACAAGGTAAAATCAATGATGATGATTCATTTCATATTCAGCAAATTGGTATGTTACCAGTGACTCAGGCTGAGATTTGTGAGGAAACACTCAATGATCCAGAACAAAAGTCAATCCTTGATGAAATTCAGTCTGGAAAAAAATCCAACAGACATGATCTATGTGAATATTCATTACAAGATGGGTGTTTATTCAAAGGTATAAGACTAATTATTTCAAAAAAATTGCAGAAGAGGATCCTCAAAGAATTGCATATTGCACACACTGGAATGACCCATATGAAAGCTTTAGCCAGGAGTTATGTGTGGTGGAATGGCATTGATAAAGATATTGAAGAACTTTGTCGTAATTATCCAGACTGTGCTCGTATTCAGAACGATCCTCCTAAATGTTCTTCACATCCCTGGGTACCTCCAAATGTTTCTTGGTAACGGCGACATCTAGACTTTGCCGGACCATTCATGGAGCACTATTTCCTTCTATTTGTTGATGCGTATACAAAGCGGATCGAAGTCATACCAATGAAAGTTATATTATCATCTCATACCATAAAAATACTGCGTAATATTTTTTCACAATTCGGTCTTTCCGTTACACTTGTAACAGACAATGCTGCTCAACTGCGTTCTAATGAGTTTGAACAATTTCTCCTGTCGAATGGAATCGATCACAAATACAGTCCCCCATACCATCCATCATCGAACGGCCAAGCCGAAAGGTATTTTGAAACTAAATGCAGTACAGAAAAACACCAAGGTCAAGTACAGGGTTGAGCCCTGCGGAGATGATGTGCAAAGGCATGTATATAACTCGATTAGATTTAGTGAAAAGACCTGTTTCATGTAAAAATGCTCCTCAAATCGCTCGCCGTTTAAGAAAATTCCACATTGATGATGAAGTACGAGGTCGATTTTATTCTAACAAGGATACAAAATGGAAAAATGGAATTATTTCAGCTAAGGTTGGTGATGTTATGTATGAAGTATTGGTGGATTGATCAATTACTTCCGTCTGGTTCGACTACATCATCAAAATTGCAGAACAAAGATGAAACTGAATTAGAAATACCTGGGAAGAGTCCAACTGATAACAACTGTGGTCATATTCCATAGGTATCGTATATGCATGTACCGACTACTGATGTCGTTGTGCCTGATCAAGAATCAACTAATGATGTACCACCCGAATCCGAATCTAGTGTTGTTGTTCAATTGATCTTTATGTACAGAATGGTTCAGACGAATCTACCACTATCAATACAAAAAAACGGAAAATTATTCCAAATCCGGAGCAGTCCGGAGGTCTGCTCGTACCAGAAAACTCCCGAAAGGTTCCGATAATGAATATTGAATATAATACTGCACATCGGGAAAATCATCAGGGCCAAGGTCCTCGTCGCTTAAGTCACTTGGAATTTTTTTCCGTTTCCGTGCCAGATGAAGAAATGTTTTTTAATTTGCCTTTTTTCGAATCATGTCTTTTTCTTTTCACATCAAAACCGTCGACTATTTTCCTTTCAACCTGTTCCGTATTCTTTGTTTTCTTCTTGTTTTTCTATTCCAATCTCAACATATACTCTTCTAAAATTTTGTCTTTATTAGGAGTTATCAAAATTAAGGAACATCGGTTTTTTCGTTCATGTGCAGTTGTTTTTTGGGATGGAGCTTTTGGAAATGGACGAACATCTTCAGGTGAACATTTCAAGTAGGAAACTGATCTGTTTGGACTGTAATTAATGTAAGGTTGAAATAGAAGTAGAGGTGGTATCATTTGATAATATTTGTATTTTTGAACTTTGTACATAATTTATATCAACTGCCACTTTAGAATTTTTTGAAGTCAAATGTAAGTTAACTACTAGTTCAGAATTTGCTAGAGGAAGACGGTACATTAACTGCTACTTCAGAATTGCCACCTTTGTGGTAGTACTTTCTTGTAAAGATTTGTCCATTATGTAGGCTCCAAGAAAATCATCATCATAATACAAGGTACTATTAAATGGATAAACTCCTGATGACAAAAATCATTTTTGTATATTTGTCGAAGTAGATGCTTTGGGAAAAGCGACTCCAACTAACGCAGGAATATCTTATATTATAATTCTTTGCACAGGAAAATTATTCATATAATCATCTGCAGCTTGATTGTAGAATGTTTTCAATGGCCCAAAAACACCTTTATCTAGGGGCTGCAACCTGTGGCTAGTATGCGGAGGTAGAGTAACAAGTGCGATGCCACTATCTCGACACGTCTATTATAGAAGGTGTTATGTGACTCTCGTGGTTATCAAAAATAATTAAACACTTATTTTCTTTTGAAGCTCTGCTGTACTTGATGAAATGTTTGATATATGACGCAAAATATTCCTGAGTCATCCATCCGGAGGGATAACTTACTGCAACTGAACAGGTGGAGCTTCTTTGGTCGTTGTTACTCTCTTCCTCGGAAAAATGAAAAATGGAGGTATACATGTCCCTATAGCCGATATCGCACAGTACATCGTAACTAATTTGCCTTTTTCTCCCGATGTTACTCTAGCTACCTGGGTTTCACTTTTGATAGCTATAATTTTGCCGGATTTGTGTACAGTCACACATGTTTCATCTATATTGTATGTTTTCTGGACTATAAGAATTCGCTGACCATGCTTCTTTCAGGTTGGAAAAGAACTGGTCGACGTTTGTTTTATTGAAAGCCGTAGAACGACTGAGGCTGGTCGATTCAGGTAGTCGCAGTGACAGTTTTTTATGTCGTCACATAAACCCTCTCCGCCAATTATATCCTGCAGACTTATTAGTATGCCAACTCTCTGGAATTTTTGTTTAATTTTGGGTAGCAAACTGGTACACAAAATATCGCATTTTTTTTAAATTAATCCGTAATTAGGTTAATAAATTAGGTAGTTTTTCAAAATATTCTCAACATTGGTAGAAACAATTTGACAAGAATTGTACTTTGTTGACACAGATACAACATCTTTGTTATCACAATTTTTATATTTTTTAATGTATCTACTAAGTGTTTTACAGTCAATTCCAAATTTAATGGCAGCTCCCCTGGTACTGTTGTTTTCATTTACCACATATTCAACAGCCGACTTCATTTTTTCAGGTGAATAATTCTTTCTTGCAGATCATTCAGATGATGGATCTACAAAAGTAAAAACTGTTTTCTTCAGTCAAATGTTTTCGTTTTAATAAGCTAGTATAATTTATGTTATTTACCCTACAAGAAAGCAACATAAAAATGGTGTAAAGTGAAACCATTTGAAATCATTGGTATTGGTCTAGGTTGACATGACCATTGGTCAACTCTACCTGAAATCAATTGGTCATGTCTCCCTATACCGCCATATTCATTTAAGTGGCCAAAATATCCTTAAATCCTAATTTAGATTCAAAACTACAGAAATTTGACTACAGATTTTTTTCCAAAAACAACCGTTATAAACTCTTACGAACAGCTTCCACAAAAGTACCGTTGCCCCTATACAAAAACACATCTAACCTCAAACATATCTAATCAACAACTGCTTGTCACTTTTCGCGGTAGCGTTATTTATCATGATTAGTTTTGACTCTCTCCACACCGCGCGCTCAAAACAATGGCAAATTCAAACGGTGGTTAAATCTCCCGTATGATCACGTCTCTCCAGTTTTCCCTATTTCCTCACAAATGGATCCGTGACCAACAACTAAGTTGGTCGCAGCGCGTCATCCGCATGGAAACTCAAGAACAAACAATCCTCGAATGATAAATCAGTTAAATATGATTTATTCTTTTGAAACTTATTTTGATATATGATTGATTCTCCATTTCATTGGTTTTACGTATTAACGGTATTCTTATTTATCGATATTACTTACAGAAATAATTTTGATATTCTGTGGCTCACCAACTATACATATATTCCGTGATTTAGGACGATGAATAGAGGGTGTATTTGTTTTCTGTACCCAACTAATAATATTCTATGAAAATATTCGATATTTTTTCCAGAGCGTCAAATCCTCCGAAACGCCACTACTATTCTCAAAAGACGATTCTTATATTCCCCGGCCAAAATCAGGAACCTGGACATCCCATTATCAGCAAGATCAGAAGAACTTGTCGAAAGATGTACGTGATAATAGATGGGATCTTAAAAAAAAGAAAGAAAATCAGTTGGATTCTACCAGTGGTTCAAATTCAGGTTCTAATTCGCCAGAAATTAAACGTTCAAATGATCCCAGTCCCAGTAAGCATGTGTTCAGAAAGAGATCAAACTCGGATGCTGGAAAAAGGAAGGGTAGTACTTTCATGACCTCTATGAAGAATGCTATGATGGTAAGTTTGTACATGAGAATATATAATACATTTCACTACTATGAACTTGTCGAAAAAATATGTTCTTGAATATAATCACCTAGTGCGGCTTTTAATAGCTCCCTTCCCCGTTACATTTTGAAGGGTTTGACGTACAAACATGAAAAAAATCATTTGGAGCGTATCACCGGTACTACTTTCTGGAATAAAACAAATTGTGATAAAAGATAATTCAATTTTAAACCATCAACATTTTTTCGAATTCCGTGACGCTTGATTATCCATGATTTTTAAATTTTTGTTGATGTGCCCCCACTCGCGCCACTTATGAAGCAATGACAAAGTGTTTATTTCAAAACATAGTATCGGTTATACCATAATAACCGCACTGTGTGTATACCAAATTCGGAGAGTTCCGTAATTTTGAGTAAATGATAATTGACCAATGATTACCGATTCTGATTGTTCCGATTATAATCGAAATGCTTCTCAGTTAGAACAATTCCATATCAAAACAGCTCTTTCAGCCGACCCTCAGTATTTTTTTTCTGCGGCCTTCAATTGAATTACATGTCTGTCGAGATCATTACAACATACGTAAGATATTGCAATCATCGTGTTCCATCCAGCTGTTGTAATTGTTATCCATGCCGAGCCATTTGACATAAATTTTCTTCCTTTTTCTCCTGAATACTATTTTCACGAGCTAGTCAGGATTTACAGTTTTTGTAATTCCTCTGCTAAGAAAGTTCCTTTGATTGACGCATTTTGCTTATTTTTCGGGAAGATTGAGTAATTCCTAAACCAGTTGGGTGTAGCCTTTTTCAAAAACATCACTGATATTAAACTTTGCAGATCATGCTATCTCAAAGTGACTAGTTTAAAGTGGTATTGATTTAAGAATTTGTTTTCCGTTAGTTTTGTTGTTTGAAGTTACGTTGGAATTGATTCAACTGCTTTTCAGTTTGTTTGCTGCGTGACTTTGCTCCATACATATTTTCACATTATTGCTGTGTGGTTGAATCACCACTGTGGTTTTCTGCAATAGATAGTCGCGAATATTTTCAGAATCAGCTTTATAGTTCTTACTGAGTTTATCACACAAAGCAAACAGCTACTTATAGCGTTCAATGTTCATTCGAGTCAATTACATCAAGTTACTGTCGAGCGTTTGCATTTCTCTGCCGAATTCTTTCTACCAACTTCCTTTTGAATCATTTTCATATCCGCTTGTATTTCAATCGAGTCCGAGCTTAATTTGTGTACGGAGTCCTTCAGTTGTCCAGTAGACTGCTGTTCTCGATCATACATCGCTTCAAATTTATTTTGGGTATTTTGTCGACGTGCATCCTATTAACCTAACTATTGTATCGATTTAATCCACTTATTCTCAATTAGCTGCATCCGTACCAATGTTATGTCATTTAAAATGACATAGCTCCAAATGGTCAAAATCAATATTACCATCAGGAGTGAGAAGAATACGACCAGTATCAGATGTTACAGGAGGTTCTAATGCTTTCTGGTTGAGCTGCTGACAATGTTGATTTATCGAGCAACGCGTGCCTTTGTATAAAGAAAAAAATTCATTTATTGATGATCTCATTATCGTAGGATCAATAAATTGAGACGAGCAAGTTCATTTTGGTCATCCCTCTAAATGAATTGTATGGGTTTGGTATTGTGTCATGTTGTCGCGACTGGGGCTGATAGTGAAGCTATCTACCCTGTCACTTGGGACGTAGCCAGAAGGACAAGATCAAAGGATGGACTTGATTCCTGCTCAGGACACTCACTCTCCAAATGCAATAGCCAGAATTTTTTTATGAATAAAGTCATATATTGAAAAAATGTTTGGTGCACAGCAGGACCTTATAGGCAAAGAATAAATTCATCAGAACACAAAATAGATAACAACCAGTCCGAAAGGTTCTTACCAACAAACACTACTGATGGGGGTTTATTTCTCGGGAAGGCTTCTCTCGCGGCCGCCGATCAGTGCGTTCAAAAAACTACCCACAAATTTTCCTGTATCAGTCTCAAGGTCTATCGTGTCTTTCTTTCCCCGCCGATGATGTTTTATCACCTCTTGTTGTTATTCGTCAGCAGTTGTAATAAATATTTAAGAACACGATATTAGTTTCGTGATTGCTCCAGTGACATGTTTTTATTGCGTATGATTTTGGACTTGACGTTTTTGTTTGTTTTATTGAGATGAAATTCAACAATAAATTAAGAAATTAAAATTTTGAATGAAGTTATTCTACCACCGCTCGGTCTGCATACCATAGCACGAAATGAGTTCTGGCAGCCGGAGGTAGCAGCCTGCCAGGGCCGAACTGGCCCGAGTGCTGGAACGATCACATGTGCACTGCAAAATCTTAAAATTCTATCACGGCCTTATGCAAAGATGGATATTGTTTAAACTTTTTGTGGGTGATAAATAAACATCCGGCAAGTGGACAATAGTATAGCAGCCGAGTTAGAAAGGCCGTAACGATACGAAAAAAAAAAAAATGTGAAATTCAGAAATGTCCAAACTTCGAAACATTCGAATATAATTTTCTCTCACGGCCTTATGCAACGGTGGATTTTGTTTAAACTTTTTGTGAGTGATTAATAAACATACCGCAAATGGGCAATAGTATAGCAGCCGAGTTAGAAAAGCCCGAACATTACGAAAAAAAAAATATAAAGTTCAAAAATTTCCAAACTTTGATTATATCATATATAATATATGATTATATGTTGTCTTTAACGGTCTTTTTAACTCGGCTGCTATATTACTATCTACTTGCCGGATGTTTATTCATTCCCCAAAAAAAGTTTAAACAAAATGCACCTATGCATAAGGCCGTGAGTGAAAATTATATTCGAATGTTTCGAAGTTTGGACATTTCTGAACCTCACATTTTTTTTCTGCTGCTATACTATTGTCCACTTGCGGGATGTTTATTAATCACTCACAAAAAGTTTAAACAAAATCCACCGTTGCATAAGACCGTTACAGACAATTACATGCGAAGTAATCGAAGTTTGGACATTTCGTAATTTTAGGCCCTTTCTAACTCGGTCTATATTACTATCTACATACCGGATGTTTATTCATTCCCCAAAAAAAGTTTAAACAAAATCCACCGTTGCAGAAGGCCGTGAGTGAAAATTATATTTGAATTTTCCTTCAATTCGATCAGATATCTATCTTAGCTGATTTACGATTTTTCAATAGAAATGTATCCAGTTGTACATAATACAACATTTAAAAGGAATCAATAGTTGCATAAGGCCGTGAGAGAAAATTATGTTAGGATGTTTTAAAATATATGGATGTACGTCCGGTCCTGAAGTCGCGGCTGCCAGTTTCACAATGGACAAGTTAGGTGTCTTTGTTATTAATTTTTCTGTCTTCTGATTCCACACTTTGTTAAGCAGTAACTGAGTAGTACAGTACAAAACCAACGCTCGTGCCAGACAATTTCAATGACTTTTTTGGATGACAATCAATGTCCAGTTGATGACAATTCTTGATTTTTATCTCCTTATCACAATTACAGTTTTGAACTTACTGGGCCAAGTTCGTTATTGTGGCAATTGTTTTTTTGTTTTTGTTTTTTCCGTTAACCAGCTGTCATCCCCTACGAACGACAGCCCTCAGAAGTCGAAACTTGTGAGAGCTAAGGATTAACGAGGTCTTACCTTTTAACGTGCGATTCCTAGCACGAGACCAGTGACCATGCTGGGAATCGAACCCACGTCCCTCTGACTGATAGACTAGCGCTCTACCATCATGACCACTGCGGCTTGTGATTTAATAGAAATAATCATACCAATACAACATATACAGCAATACGAATTAGGACCGATATTGACTGACTCTCATAACAGCATTATTTATAAAACAAAAAATTCGTATTGGGTGATCTTGCAGTTATACCTACAGGGAACATAACTGTACAAAATTGTTTGTTCCAACAAAAATAAGGTCTGCAAGCTACAAAAATCATTGTACGGCTTGAAACAGGCACCGGCACTATGGAATCAAAAACTTACGAATATCCTAAAAGAGCATGGTCTGATTTAGCTCAAAACCGAACAATGTGTATTTGTAAATGAAGATAGATCAATGGTTCTTGCAATAGATATAGATGACGGTTTACTTATGGGTTCTGACGATAAAAAAATGCAAAAGTTCTTCGATCATCTACAGAGGGAGTTTGAAATCAAAATTGATAAGAATCCAAATACATATTTGGGTATTACTTTTTCAAAATATTGTGACAAATTGAAATTGTCTCAGGAAGGATATACACAACAAGTTGTTGATAAATATCGAATGGCAGATTCAAAACCATCTTCCACACCTTTAGTTGTGGGATCAATACATAAATCAGATTCTAGTGAGGATGAATTCAAGTTTCCATTCCGAGAAGCCGTTTGAAGTTTACTGTATCTGTCAACAAAAACTCGACCTGACATTTGGCTAGCTGTTAGCATAAATGGCCGACATGTTGAGAACCCCACTCAATCAGATGTAGTGAACTTGAAAAGGACCATCAAATATGTCAACTCTACCAAATATGTCAACTCTACCAAATATGTTGGTATTGCCTACAATACATTCGAAATAGATGCCACACTCACTGCCTATTCTGATTCTGATTATGCAGGAGATGAAGTTACAAGAAGAAGTACCACGGGATTTGTAATATTCTTTAACGGATGCCCTATCAGCTGGACATCAAGAAGACAGCTCATTGTGGGTACTTCGTCAACAGAAGCAGAGTACATTGCTGCGACAGAAGCTGCTAAAGTTTTGATCTACTTGAAGAGTTTCGGCTCGGAGCTTACTAACTAAGATGTACCTGCAGTATTGAATATTGATAACCAGAGTGCTATCAACTTGGTCAATAATGGTGTATTCAATCGCCGAAGCAAGCATATTGATGTACGATTCCATTTCATCCAAGAAAAAGTTAAAGAAAAGTTGATCACCATAAAATATTGCCCCACTTCAGATCAAATTGCTGATATTTTGACCAAACCTCTTTCTACATTCAAGTTCGAGAAATTTGCAAAAGAAATGGTGTGTTAAGTGTTTTCTATTTAGTGTTACAAAATTAGGAGGGTGTGTTGGAACAAATAATTTTGTACATTTATGTTCCCTGTAGGTATAACTGCAAGATCACCCTATACGAGTTTTTTGTTTTATAAATAATGCTGTTATGATAGTCAGTCAATATCGCTCCTAATTCGTATTGCTGTATATGTTGTATTGGTATGATTATTTCTATTAAATCATTGCCAAAATAACGAACTTGCTTTCTCTCAAGAACCCTGTTCAACATGGAAGTGAGTTCATGTTTATATAAAGAGATGCCATCTCGCCCTTGCTATTATTGTTAATACTAACATATCATGTTGAAGGTGTTGTCCATATGCTCATCAATAAGAT
The DNA here is from genome assembly GCA_958502065.1 of Chrysolina americana. Classification (NCBI taxonomy): domain Eukaryota; kingdom Metazoa; phylum Arthropoda; class Insecta; order Coleoptera; family Chrysomelidae; genus Chrysolina; species Chrysolina americana. The sequence goes on along the minus strand of OY293410.1, from coordinate 52,352,314 downwards.
TCTGTTCGAATTACATATACCTGGAAATCAGTATTGCTGATGCGCGGCACGAAATCTTCTCAAAAATTGTGTTATTTTGGCTTTGAAGGCAGCTGAAAAAGTAAAGCTGGACGACAAATAAGTATCCCGAGAATTATTTCGTTGAAAACAGATTTTGAGTCATGTTTATGATTTTTGTTAGGTGTGTTAATGATTTGTAATTACGGTACTCTGTTTAGGGCCCGGTTTTTCAATCGTCTTTTGAAAGCCCCAGCTAGCTGGCTGTCGACGAAGCTTAACCGATCGCTAAAGTTTCTGGTACAAACGTTTGCGTTTCTTCTTCAAATATTTGGCTCTGGGCTATTTAGGTTAAAGCTAACCTCATTTTTGTTTCCATTGGCAGAAATTATTTTCAGCTACACATACTGATTGGCCACTATCAATTTCAGTGTGTCATTCGTCATTCCTTATTCATTTAGTTTCCACTTGGGAAAATAGTACTTGGGGTTTTAATGTTATTGTAGGACTTGAACCAAAGTTTCAATTGAATGTTTATTTCGCGTGGCTTCCGATTTTTTGTTTTCGACTAATTTTACATAGATACATTAGTTTGATAAGATGTGAAAAAGGGACTTTTCAACTTGGCGAAACAATAAACTGCACAGGCATATAAAATAAAATTTAATATTTCTTCAGCTACAAACTATTTCTTTACAAATAAAACAGGAAAATGTCAGATGTATGTACTTGGGTACATGTGATATAACTGAAAAGTAAAAATCTGTTTGTGGAAGTTCTGAATTCATGTTTAGTTTATTTCCATATGGCGAAAATTACGCCATCTTAATGACACACCTATATATGCAAGTTCATGTCATTATATCCCTTAAAAGTATTTTAGTAACTACACGTAACTTCATCGTTATCACCGATGAAATCAGTTTCATCCATTTCACAACAATACAACTAGTTCTATCTTGAAATTGCAAATCAATAAAAGCAATGATTAAACACGTAACAAGTCACTCCTAACCTAACACTGTTTACATGGAATGCGCTTACGCCACTTCTCTAGCCATCAGTTAGAAGCTTGACTGGCACTTCGAAGTTGCTGCTAATGTAGCAGACAGAATAGCTGGCGGTTTGGCTCAACTTTGAACGAAGAAACATTTGCTAAATTTGAAAAACCGGTCCTTTGTGAGTTTTATCCGGAATACACCAAGGATATAAAAAATTGATGATTATACTAATGTTCCAGTAAAGCCTTTCGTTCGAAGCTCCGATATAATCGGAGAGCCGGCTGGTATTATTCACTCAAATAGCCACTCATTATAACCGCGGGGTGGGAGATACACGAGTATCATGTGCTTTGAGAAGGCTTACTGAGCCAAGGACGACCGGCCGTATGACTAAGATATCTACGGTCTTACGGAACCAGTATCATTTTTAGGTTCAAGAGTTATGTGCGCATCATTTAAAATTTGTTTAAATATTGTATTGAAAATGCACATAACTGTAATTTGCTTATTTATTTCAGCTTGTAAACTCTATAAATTCTTATTTATTTTATACATTTACTGTCGCTAAGCCAACTCTGTCTATTTGCAAACTCTGTAACTAATCTATATAGGGTGTCCCAAGTTATCGTATAGAGGCAATATCTAACTTATTGAGCCCATAAACTATACTCCACTCTCTTTTAATTATCGTCTTCTTCTAAGGTATGAAGAAACTTTGGTTTAAAGTGCTTCATATTATTATATTTCCTAAGATTTTTCCTTATTGTTTCACGCAGTAAGTTAATTTCCAAACTTGTAATTCTTACACTTGTTTTCAGATTATTAAAATAATTTCGAATTCGTTCAGAATTATTTCATCTCTGTCTTTATACAATATTACCATTCTTCAGAATCTGTTTTCAAACAGCCCCATACTGATTGAAAATTTTGTTTACTCGTCCAACTTTAGCTCTGCTAATATTACGGCGCTCCAGATGCATGTTATTGAAAATTCTACTTTCTTCCCTTTCGGATATTTTGTTGTTAGCACGAAGTCTTACTATTTCAATTTTCTACTGCAGAGTTAAATTATCTGCCATACTCCTTTATTAGTGTAGGTACTTGAACAGGTATAAACTTCCTTATTAACACTGACAAATTTATGTATTTTCGTCTTTAATTCGAATGGCTTGTCGCCTCTATAGCAACTAAAGTTTCAAAGCATTCTAATGAAAATAATATTTTTTGAATGGGGCGTCCCAAACATGTTTGAATGAAACCAAGATTTTAGATATTCGGAATAACTGCCAACCACCAAAGATTGGAACTGCGTGAAAAATTAAGACAGGCTTGTACTAATGATACACCAAAACGATGATCGAATTGATGATTAAATCGGGAATTGGTTGTAAAGTACGAAAATTGAGGTGTAGGCACTCTCATCTCAATCCATTTTTTGTTGTAGTTCATTTATTTTATCAATATTGGCTATTATTGATTTTTATTTTTTAACCACGAAGGGTTATGAGCGCGGAACTGTTACATTGTGTTTCGTTTCATTGTTTCAAAATTGTTTTTTCCGTTAACCAGCTGTCATCCCCTTACGAACGACAGCCCTCAGAAGTCGAAACTTGTGCAAGCTAAGGATTAACGAGGTCTTACCTTTTAACGTGCGATTCCTAGCACGAGACCAGTGACCATGCTGGGATTCGAACCCACGTCCCTCTGACTGATAGACTAGCGCTCTACCATCATGACCACTGCGGTCCATTGTTTGATTACATTTGATACTTATACTTTATTATATATATATATATATATATATATATATATATATATATACCGGGTGACCACGAGGTGAGGTACGCCCCCCAATTTTTCTATAGTTTTGAAGATACAGGTTTCAAATTTGGCACGTCGATATATTACTCAAATACGCATATTTTGACTCCATAACCGAAAATTCACCACTTCCGGTTTAACCGGAAGTGACCCCAAACTTTTTTTTTCAAATGACACCCTGTACAATTTTTTTCATTATCAGGAAGAACACGCAATTTGTGATAACACTGTTCTCCAAAATTGAAAATCGGTTGAAAAATGGCGGAGATACAGTTGATTGTTCAATCGAACAAAGTTGGCCGTGAACATCAAACTCAAATCATCACAACTGACGAACGGCGTCAGCATTTACGAGAGGAAGGTTCGAGGTAAGATACAGCTGAAAATTGAGCTTCCCATGTAATTGCAGCAACCATATTTCCCATCAATTATCAAACATTTCCTCAAAACGGATTAGTACCCATAAAGAAAGGCTCACAACTGCCATTTCTCAAATAGCAACATACTCTTTTCACAATGTTATGTTGAAAGATGATGAATTATCAGATTACTCGAATGAAAAAATTTGAAGAATTCCGAAAGGAATCGAAGATACGGGATGTTTCATTATGAGTGTTATCAAAATTGACTATTCTTAAACATAGGCGGCTTGAACCTACGAAAGCTAAACAAAAATTCATATTTAAAAAAAAATTGTGAAAATTTGCGGTACATTCTGAATAATGGAACATTGTGAGTTGTCGAAAAACATTCTACGGCGATGGAGCGAACTTTTTTCTCATTACTCGTATGCTAATCGTAATTGATGGTGGATTCATACAGCAGTTTTAAGATCGTTGTTGGAATAAATATTCCATTAACGAACATTCTTATGACTTCATACTAGTGACTAAAAACTCATGAATTGGAACTGCTGTATAAATCCACCATAAGAATATACCTGCAGAGTAAAAAAAATGTATTAGATATTTATTCCAATTTCTAACATTTGATACAACTAATTTCTGAACGAAAAAAAAGGTATGAAGTAAATTGTTTATTGGTTCTGGTCACTTACTACACTAACAGAAATCAAAGTAATGAAAAAATGATTTACAAGTACTGTTCAAAATGTTCTCCATTATGTTCTCTGCACAAAATTGCACGTCTCACTATTGCTTCCATAACTCCATTTAACTGAGCTTGAGTAATACTTGCAATTGCTTCTCTAAGGCGATGTTCCAAATCCTCCCTTGATGTAGGACTAGAAGAGTAAACCTTGTTCTTCAGGTAACCCCATATGAAAAAATCCAGTGGCGTGAGGTCCGGTGACCTCGGAGGCCATCTTGTAGGACCATTCGTGCCAATCCATCGATTTGGGAATGTTTCATCTAGGTAACTGGTTACTATTCGGGAATTATGGGGAGGTGCACCATCCTGCTGGAAATACATATTTTGGTAGACGTCGAGAGGTAAATTCTCCATGAATCCTTCTATTTCGTTTCGTAGAAATCCCAAATAGCGTTGCCCATTCAACATACCATCAAATATTATGGGCCCAATGATTCGAGTTCCTATCAGACCTATCCACACGTTGAATCCAAAGCGTTCCTGAAAATTCCCTTGTCTTATGAGCCTGGGGTTTTCAGTTGCCCAGTATCTGGTGTTGTTTCTATTGAACATACCAAGATTCGTAAATCTTGATTCGTCGGAAAATATAATGTTTCTCGTCATATTCGGGTTCCTTATGTGGTTCTCAAGTAGCCAATTGCAATATTGGACCCTTCTTTGATGATCATTTTCGTAAAGGCGCTGATGTATCTGATATTTATACGGCTTAAACCCATGTTTTTTTAGAATTTTTCGAGCTGATTCTCGTCCAACTGGTAATTCATGTTCGATTTGTCGAAGTGATATGGTGGGATCTACATAAACAACAGCCAAAACATTAGTTTCCGTCTCTGCATCAATAATAAAACTATCCTGATCATGTACATTGTCATCTGGTTCTATCCTGAATTGCCTTTCCAAATGTGCGAAATAGTTTCTACTTGGTTGGCGTTGTCTGAGAGGGAATCGTTCACTGTAAAGAATGCAAGCCGCAGTTGCATTTTTTCTACACTCGCCATAAATTAGCAGTAAATCTACTTTTTCATTTCTAGTAAATTTTCGCTCCATCGGAATGTTTTTCAACAAGTTACAATTCTCTTGTATTGAATGAGTAGAACAAATTGTCACTTTGTTGACAAAATATGCTTTTTTGTTTAGCTTTCTTATGTTCAAAGCCGCCTTCGTTGAAGAACATTCAATTTTGGGAACACTTATATTGTATTTCTGGTTCCTTTCGGAATTCTTCAAATCTTTTCATTCGAGTAATCTGATAATTCATCATCTTTCAACATAAAATTGTGAAAAGAGTATGTTGCTATTTGAGAAATGGCAGTTGTGAGCCTTTCTTTATGGGTACTAATCCGTTTTGAGGAAATGTTTGATAATTGATGGGAAATATGGTTGCTGCAATTACATGGGAAGCTCAATTTTCAGCTGTATCTTACCTCGAACCTTCCTCTCGTAAATGCTGACGCCGTTCGTCAGTTGTGATGATTTGAGTTTGATGTTCACGGCCAACTTTGTTCGATTGAACAATCAACTGTATCTCCGCCATTTTTCAACCGATTTTCAATTTTGGAGAACAGTGTTATCACAAATTGCGTGTTCTTCCTGATAATGAAAAAAATTGTACAGGGTGTCATTTGAAAAAAAAAGTTTGGGGTCACTTCCGGTTAAACCGGAAGTGGTGAATTTTCGGTTATGGAGTCAAAATATGCGTATTTGAGTAATATATCGACGTGCCAAATTTGAAACCTGTATCTTCAAAACTATAGAAAAATTGGGGGGCGTACCTCACCTCGTGGTCACCATATGTTCAACATATATATATATATATATATATATATATATATATATATATATATATATATATATATATATATATATATATATATATATATATAATTAAGTAGGAATTCTCGGGTAGCGGTCTGTTGAACAATGAAACTCATTCGATTTAAATCTTCAATATTTCGTCAACCTTTATTGACTTCTTCAGGAAGAGCTACAATTAAAAAGGAATATGAGTTGTTGAAGGACTACATAAAAATAACATGATAACTTACAAAATTCACAGAGTTAGTTCTAACCTATGGAACATTTGGGAGGACAATTGTTATTCTCCGCTGCAGACTAATCGCTTAATTTACCTGACTGGAGTGTTACTATGGTTTGAATAAGGATTCGTTTAAATACAATGGTGTTAATTAGTGTAGGTATTCCATTGGCACCAACTGTCAAACTACACACAACGTTGAATGGAATTTAAAATATTACAATATATACTACTAAGTTGTCCTGTATCGGTTTTGTAGTTAACTGTGTTAGGATTTTTGTTGATATGGACCATCTCAAGGAATAACCTGTTTTTTTGATTGCTGACTTTGTCTAGAATTTTTGGATTTGAATAATCAAACCGGTGGCCTGTTTTCTGGGTGTGGTCGACTGCTGCACAGGAGTTTTTTCCCAATTGGGCATCACTCTTGTGCAAAGCTAGCCGTTGTTTTAACCACTGTGAGGTCTGTCCGACATAACTACCTTCACAACCTTGGCATGGTAGTTCATAAATTACATTGCTAAGGAGTGGAGTTGGTGTTTTGTCTTTGATTTTGGAGAACAAGTTGGAAAGTTTTGTATTATTACGCTTGGCTATTTTGATTTGTGGAAAGTCTTTGAAAATTTTTATTATGCGGTTGGATACTTTGTCGATGAATGGGATTGATTTATACTTATATTGTATTGTAACGTCATCAGTTGGTCCGTCATAAAAGTTGGAGTTATAGATTAGTTTTTTTAAGATGTGTTTTGGGTAACCGTTGTGTGTAAAAATGTCGAATAACTTTCTCAGATTCGCTTTCAAAAACGTTTCATGGCAGATGTGGGTGACTCTATTTTTCATAGCAATGACGGTGTTGTATTTCTGATTTAAGGGATGGTGAGAGGCAAAGTTGATGAAACGTCCTGATGCTGTTTCTTTTTGGTACCAATCCAACAAAATACTGTTGTCTTCAGTACGTATCAACCTTGTATCTAAGAAGGGGACACTGTTATCTGTTTCTTTTTCGACAGTAAACTGTAAATGTTTATTGAACGAATTGAAAGTATCAAGCGTCATCTGTATAGTGTCTGCCGGTACTGCACAAATGATGTCATCTACATATTTGTAGATGAAGGGCAATTGGAAGGGTAATAATGGAATAACGGAGTCAAGTAAGTGGTCTAATACAATCTCTGCTAAAATTGGACTTATTGGTGAACCCATAGGAGTGCCGAAAATTTGCTTGTAAAATTTTTTCCATCGAAACTGAAGTAGGTATTGTCGAAAATGAAGTTAATGAGGTTCAAAAAATGATTTTTTGAGATAGAAGTGTGATTTTGCACTAAGTGCCATTTTTGTTCTAGAATAGTGTTGATAAGTTCCACGGGGATATTGGTGAAAAGTGAAACTACATCTAAAGAAATGAGTACATAGCCTTCGGGTATTTTGCCATTGGAGATTAAATTTACAAAGGTGAAAGTGTCTTTTATGTTATAATCAGAATTATCCTCGAAAGAGAGCTTGAGAATGTTTGCTAAATATTTAGAGATATTATATGTAGTGGCACCAATAGAACTAACAATTGGACGTAGTGGGGTATTTGGTTTGTGTATTTTTGGTAAGCAATATAATTTAGGAAAAGCAGAGTTGTAAATTGTGAGCTGTTTTGCATCTTGTTTGGATATTTCATTGCTGTTTAGGAGTTGTTTTATCAGGAGGTTGTGCTTATTTTGCACAGTAATCGTGGGATCTCTTTTAAGTTCTTTGTAAGTTGTGGTGTCTTCTAATAGGGTTATTGTTTTGTCCGTGTATTCCTTTTTGTCCATTGCAACCGTGCAGTTGCCTTTATCAGATTGTAAAATATATAACTCTGGGTGTTCTCTTAGGAAATGTTTAGTTTTGTTGAAAATTCTGTTGATGTATGTCGGATTTTTAGGGCGAGAAACATGGAAAGCGTTAGTGAGAATATTGGCGGCTCTGGACCTTAATATGTCTTTTGATTCTGTTGGTACGTCCTCAATGATGTTCTCTACATCTGCCAAGAAGTGGTCTAGTCGAAGTGATTGTCTAGTGTCTGGAATAGCAAACTTCGGTTCGAG